>PVJO010002750.1:0-136625 GCA_004026905.1 Hystrix cristata | reverse complement strand
CTCCTTTCCCATGGTGTGTTCCCAGGTGCCGAGGGCCAGGTCTAAAGGCCAGGGTGGTTTTATTGGTCTCTGGAAACTCTGAGGCCCTGGGATGTTTGTCTGTACTCTCCCCCTCAATGTGCCAGCCTGCCTGGCCTCCTGGGTTTATTTTTCCCTAGCTTAATGGATATTTAATAGTACCTGGGTGCTGTCTTTAATATCTATGTGTATCTTTAATTATGTGGGTGGTTGGCACCATAGGTCTCTGCCCTGGAATCTGCCCAGCTGGCTGATTGGGTGCTGGAGCAGCAAAGCAGTGAGCAGCAAAGGTGTGGAGGGAGGGAGGGAGGGAAGAGGGAGGCAGGTGACCACAGGGCTCTCTGAGCCCAAGGACTTGGACCTGCCCCATTGTCCTCTGATCTTCCCCCAGCCTGATCTAGAAATCCTGGGCTCAATGGACCCTTCTATCTCAGCCTCCCGAGTAGCTGGGACTACAGATATACCCCATCATGCTCAGCAATTAGCTTTATTTTCTTTACCGCAGGAATATGAATTCACTTATTTAAAAACATTAATTTGGCTGCCTTCTGTATCTTGGCTCCACTGCTTCCTTGCCATGTGGCCTTAAGCAAGTGACTTTACCTCTCTGTGCATCAGTTCTTCATTGTAAAGGGGGGCTAATAATAGCACCCATGTTTTACCCGGCGTGGAGGGGATGAAGGGATTGTACAGGTGCAGAACATAGAACAGACCCTGGCATAGGTGAGTGGCAGCAGATGCTGGAGCTGCCAAGCTACGGCGGACTTGGCATGATGCTGTGTGGAGACTGTGGTCATGGGATGCCCCACTGACAGCGTCCTCTCTTGGAGGGGCAGTAGGCAAAGCAAGCATCAAGGATGCAGGGACATTCCTGGGTGGAATGGGAGACAGGACTGGATCGGCTTTAGGAGGAAAATGTCTTCTATGGGAAAGGGGCACCCAAAGGAAACCAGTAGGGTGAGATGGAGCTGGTCTCGGGGGTGGGGGAGCAGTCAGTGTGTCTAGGTGGAGGGACCCCCACATGCAAAGGTCTGGGGCAGGGGCAGAGAGTGAAGAATAGCATGGGAGAGTGGGGAGAGGATGAAGTCGGGGTGGTGAGCAGGCCCTTAAAGGTCATGGCCAGGAGTTACAGCTAGATTCAAAGTGCAGGGAGAAGCCACAGGAGGGTTTGCAGCAGGGATGGGTCACGTGATGCTTACTGTTTTCTTTCTTCTCCCCTCTCCTCCCCTCTCTGCTTTTCTCTCTTTTTGCGGTACTGGGGACCGAACCCAGAGCCTTCACACTGAGCTACATCCCTACTCTTTTTAATTTTTGGAGGTAAGATCTCGTTAAATTTCTAAATTGCCCAGGCTGGGCTCAAACTTGTTATCTTCCTGCCTCAGCTGCCCACAGTGCTGGAATCACAGGCATCCACCACCATGCCTGGCTTGGTTAATGTTTTTGTATGATTCCTCCAGCTTGGAGGTGGTTTGGAAACTCAGGGAGAGGTGGAGTATGGAGCAGTGTGGGGAGTGCATCAGAGCAGATACGTGCTAAGAAAGCTGCCCAGGGCTGGGCAGGTGGCTGGGCTACATGCTTGTATGAGGCACCTGGCAGGCGCTGGGCAAGGGCTTGGGCTCTAGCCTCCCTGGCTCCGGCTTCCACTGCCTCCTCCCACCCGTACAGTTCAATTGGGCCATGGCCCTGGAGATTTTTCTGCTCTGGTCCACCTCTGACTGTACCATTTCCACCCCTAAAACGTGATGGGGACTGACTTCCCCTTGGGTGGGGAGGATGGGCGGAGTCCCTGCAATCCCGAACCCCAAAGGTTGGATGACAGGAGGCATGCAGGCTGGTTTTTGCTTTTGGGCTTTGAGTCTGGGGACTTGTAGCATCTGGTTGGCCACAGGCTTGGGGGAGAAGCCGCATGGTGATGCAGCCCTGGTGGCTGGCGCCTCTCACTGGACTGTGCCACTTGCACCCAGGCCCCACAGCCCTCCTGCTTCTGGCCTCTGGGGTCAGACCAGGGCTAGCTAGAAGACTCAAAGCCAGGAGAGATTTGGGAGCCTGCGTCTCTCCCACTATTACCCGGTATAAACCACGAAGCTGAGCCGTGGCGGGGGCTGCACAGCCAGATGTCAGATGCTGACTGTGTTGTCTATTCGTCTGTTGTTCCCTTCCTGTCCCCTTCCTGGGTCCCTGCGCTGGACAGGAGTGGGCATTGAAGCCTCTCAAAGACTGCCAGAAAGACCCAGTATATACACGTATCAAAACATCATGTTGGGGCTGAAGATTTAGCTGAGCGGTTTATAGAGTGCTTGCCTAGCAAAATAAAAAATTAAAAAATGGGCTTGGGTAGTAGCTCAGTGTAGGGCCCTGGGTTTAATCCCAAGCATCAAAACAAACAGAAAATTTTTTAAAAATTAAAAATTTAAAAAACAGACTGAAAAATGTCTGAGAAAGCCACTGTAAAGTGTAGTATTACTGCAGATAGCAAATCATGAAAATCTGTACAATCATTATCAGCAGGAGACTCAGTGGTAACAAGTGAGAGTAACATGTTAAAGCACTATGTAGCTGTTAGAAAGGTCGAGGCTAATGGTGCTGAACAGATACGGAACAGACTGGGGCCGGGGCTGAGGTGTAGCTTGGTGGCACAGTGTATGCTCAGTATGCATGAGGCCTCAGGTTCCATCCCCAGCACTAAAGGTGGGGGAAGAAGAAGAAAGAGATTGTGAAACCATGGTGAGGCAAGGAAGGTCCATGGCGGTGTCCATGGTTGCAATCACTTGTGAACTGTGATGGGTTCACTGTGTCCTTAGGAAGGACACAGAAAATGCTACTCAGAGTTTTCTCTGGCTGTGGGTGGGAGTGGTAGATAGGATGTTTGAGTTTTTCTCTGTATCTTTGTGTTCTCTCTCTTTTTTTCCTGTGTGTTTGTGTGAGTGTGAGTGTATGTGTGTGTGTGTGACTCAGCCCCGGTCACCTGATAGAACCAGGGCCTTAGCATGCTAGGCAAGTGTTCTAAAACCAAGCTATGTCCTCAGCTGCCCCCACGTTAAATTTTGCGGGAGGTTCTTGCTAAGTTGCCCAGGCTGGTCTAAAACTTCTGAGCTCAAGTGATCCTCCTGCCTCAGCCTCCTGAATCCTGGGACTACAGGAGTGTGCCACCTTGCCCAGATTCTTGACATTTTTGATCAGGTTTAAAGGGAAAAATCTAGCCAAAGAAAGGGACTCCTGCCTGAGGGAGAACATCTCAATACCTGAGGCTGGCAAGGTGAGGTGCTCGGAGTCAGCTGGCCAGGGCCCCCACCTCCCCTTCCTCCCTTGGAGTCTTCTTCCTCACCCAGCCAGTCAGAGAACCCGAGAGCTGTGCAGCCAGGTTGTCAGAGCCACAGAATTGAGAGTAATTCTTGCCTGGCCCCTGCCTCGGAGGAGGCCCGAGCAAGGGCGTGACGCAGAGATATTGGGCAAGGCAGGGGCCTCCCACTCCCCCGGTGAACCTCAGTCACCAAGCCTGGCTGACCCTGGAGGACGTGAGGGGTGCTGGTGGAGGAGGACCCGGGGGGAGCAGAGCCAGGCTCCTGAGGACTGCCGGAGCTGGAGTCTCTGGAGGATGCGGCTCTGACCAAGATTCACAGATGGTCAAATCTGGATGCTCCCTGGATACTATTAATACCAATGACAGTGACCGCATCAGAGACCCTTTAGGGAATGTCATGCTGGGCACCACCTCATAGGAGCCTTGAAACTCCAGGATTATCCCTCTGGGCAAAG
Organism: Hystrix cristata; assembly: GCA_004026905.1. Lineage (NCBI taxonomy): Eukaryota > Metazoa > Chordata > Mammalia > Rodentia > Hystricidae > Hystrix > Hystrix cristata. Next base: position 132,851 of record PVJO010002750.1, on the reverse strand, counting down.
GCTGCTATGGAGTGAATGATTTTGCCTGATTTCTCAATCACCTTGTCCCGTGCTCCCTGCTCCTTGCACTCTGACTCAATTGCCTTCTTTCAATTGGTATTATCACTTAAAAGCTGTGTGATTTGGGCAAATTACTTAATTTCTCCTGGCCTCAGTTTCTACCTCTGTAAAACAGAGATAATCCATAGTCCTTATTCCACGGACTAGTCCAGAGTGACTAAGTTAATAAGCATAAAGTATGGTACTTACAACCATGTGTGGCTCATGCGAAGCCTGTATTTGCCATGATTGCTACTATTATTACCACACATTTCATCAACTCTAAGATGTCCTCACTTGTAAAAAATGTCAGGAAGGAACAAAAACTTGCTGCCAGTTAACCATGTCCCAAGGCTCTTCCATCACTAGAATTTTCATTTTATATTTCCCAAAAGAGCTCCGTTTGACTTAAATGTAGATTCTTATCATATATAATCCTGATGTGCACATAAGAAGGATAATAGAAGCAAAATAAACTGGTTATCCTGTTCAGAAAACTCCTTTACATTTTGGAGGCTGACTCCTGAGAGTCACTTCTGGTCCGACAGTCAAGATGTCTGTGTGCTTCCCCGCCACCTCCTCTGCTTGGCTGTCAAAGAGCAGCGCTCTGCCAACAGTCCACCAAACAGCCGCAAACCAGCAGGGCAGCGTCTTTGCAGCAGCAGCCAGCTTGGAAACCGCAGAGCAAGCCCACTTTTGCCTGGGCATTGTGAATGCTGCCGATCAGGCTGAGGCAGGAGGATCGCTTTGCATCACAGGTTTAGAGTGCTTCACGCCTGTCTCTGGGGTTCTCTCCCAGCCTGATGACATCCTTTCTCCGGGATTCCAAGCTCACAATTTTATTGTGGTGGCTTTTGTTTTGAGACAGGGTCTTACAGTGTAGTCCAGGCTGGCCTTGAACTCTCTGTAGCCCAGGCTAGATTCAGACTTGCAATCCTGCCTCAGCCTCCCAGGGCTGGATTGCAGGCATTCACCACCACGCCCAGCTGATGCCTGTATTTTTGAAGCAAGGGCATGTGCTGGTGATGACAGTAAGTCAGAACAGCAGCCAGGCAGCCAGCAAGCAACTGTGAAGTGTAACCTGACTTCAGAGATGTGACAGGTAAAAAGCAAAGTGTCTTGGAACAGGTAAAACCTGAATAATTTCTGATCATCAGCCCTGCTTCAGGCTGCCTCAGAGCATTGTACATTCTGTTCCCACTGCCTGGAATGCCCTTCTTCCCTCCCTGCTTTGCCCAGTTAACCTGGTGGTCCCTGATCTCATGCCTCTTCTGGGACGCCCTCCCCGACTGTCCCCCCAAGGTCATGTCCACACCCCTACAAGGCACCTAGTACAGTTGCAACCTTACATTTTGAGTGTATGGTTTGTAGGGTAGCTGGCTTCCTGGTGTCCTGTTCATTCCACGGACTAGGGACTGTGTGGCTTTTTCCCCAGCATCCAATACAGTGTCCAGTATGAAGAGGATGAGCCAGAGAATGAACTGAGGCCATGCAGTGGACAGTGGGGGACCTGGGATGTCCTCCGGGCTCTGTGATGTGTTCTATTGGTCCTGGCACCACATTGTGTTCCTCTAAGGGAGTTGTCAAACCCGCTTGTGTTCCGAATGGGAAACTGAGGCCTGGCCAGCTTCAGTTACCTACTCATGGGCTGTGTGTAGAGTATGAGGAGGGGTGAGGTCAGAGGAGGGGCTGCCTACTCCTACGGGGTTTGGAGCAGGTTTTCTGGGGAAGGGGGCTTCAGAATTAGACTGTATGGGTAGGGGTGGTTTGGGTAAAGCTGAGAGACATCAAGGAGCCAAGAAAGAAGGACGAAGCCTGGCATCCCAGGAGAGGCACATGTGGGTGCCCAGACTCCCTCCTGCAAGACCCAGAGTCCCTGCTGTGGCCCTGGAGGGGCCATGCTGAGACTGCCTCTCTGGTTTCAGGTTGGGAAAGCTAGGCCCAGAGATGCGAAGGACGCACCACCACTGCCTAGGGGGCCAGCAGCACTGTGCCCGCCATACCCGCGGGCCAGCCCTACCTGAGATGCTGGGAGTATGGGGGATTACGCAGCACCCAAGGGACGCCTGGGTGCAAACCCGGAAGGAGGAAGCTGCACAGGGTGTCTGTGGCTCTGCTGGGATCCCCCTGCAGGGACTTCCTCTTCCTCTCAGGGCAGGTGTAGCTGCCACAGCAGGACGACACCCTGACCCCGACATGGAGGGGGGCCAGGGGCCCAGACTCAGAGACTTCCTGAGCGGGAGCCTGGCCACTTGGGTGAGAGGCAGGAGGGAGCCTGCTGCGGAGGGGAAGTGAGCCAGTGGCAGGCACTGGGCTGGGGAGGGTGGGCTCACCATGGGGGTGGAGTCCAGGGGTGGCGAGGGAGACCATGGGGTCCAGAACCTGTGACCAGAGGCACTCGCTGCATCAGTGAGGAGTGGGTGCCGGAGCTCACTGGGGCAGGTTCAGTTCTGTTGTCTGGAGGACTCGCTCTCTTCCCCAAAGGCGCTGGGACTGGCTGAGCTGGTGGGGGAGGTGGAGGAGCCTTCAGGGACAGAGGAGGAGGAAGAAGAGGAAGAGAGGCCTCTCGGTCCAGAGAAGAGGTTCCTGCGGCTCAGCGATGGGGCCCTGCTCCTCCGGGTGCTGGGCATCATGTGAGGGACTGGAGGTGGAGGGATCTGTGAGGAGGGGGCCCGCGGGGCTGGTGGGAGGAGCCTGGGGTGCTGAGCAGGGCCTGCTCTAAGGGAGGTGGGTCCTCCAGCCCACCTATTGCCCGTGTGCCCTGTTCACAGTGCCCCCAGTTCCCGAGGGCAACCTCGGATGGTCAGCGGTCATGATGGACCTGCGGCCTGTAGGGTGTGGAACCTGAGCCAGCTGTGGACCCGCCTGAGGGACTTCTACCAGGTGAGGGGCCAGGACTCAGGGACTTCTACCAGGTGGAGTGGGGGCAGGGTTGCCCTGAGGAAGGTGCCTCATGCCCTGCCCCCGAATCCAGGAGGAGCTGCAGCTGCTGGTCCTGTTGCCGCCCCCAGACCTCCAGACGTTGGGATTTGACCCCCTCTCAGGTGCTTTCCCTCTCTCGTTCCTTTCCTACACCCCACCCCACACCTGGCACCCCTGTAAACCCTCTGGCTTGTGCCCCACAGAGGAGGCGGTGGAGGGGCTGGAAGGCCTGCTTCGGCTGCTGCTGGGGGCATCGGTGCAGGTGAGGAGGGGAGGGGACGGGAGGGCCGAGCTTTGGCGCAGGGGAGGTGGACCCTGACACCGTGTCATGACCCTGCTCCTGTCTCTGCGCAGTGTGAGCACCGGGAACTCTTCATCCGCCACATCCAGGGGCTGAGTCTTGAGGTTCAGAGCGAGCTGGCTGCTGCCATCCAGGAGGTACGGGGCAGTGGACAGCCCAGGACTGGCACAGTCCTGGGGACAGGCTCACCACTTGCCTTCTTCCCATGAACTGCTCCCCATGTGCCCCCAGGTGACCCAGCCTGGGGCTGGTGTGGTGCTGACACTGGCCAGACTGGAGCCTGGGGAGCTGGCGCCTTCGGAGTTGGAGATGCTGTCCCGGAACCTAATGGCGACACTGTCCAGGCTGGCCAGGGAGAGGGACCTGGGGGCTCAGGTTAGGTTAGGGGGCAGCAGGGGCATCGTGGACCCAGATATAGGGGGAAGATGGAGGTTTGAAGCCCAGGTGGGGGATTGGGGTCTGGGTCCCCAACTATCAGGGTCGTCACAACCAGATTCATCTTGAGGTTGTTGGGGAAGATGTGGGCAGACGGGGATAGTTATTCTGACTCTTAACCCTTGATTTTCTACAGAGGCTGGCGGACCTGTTGCTGCGGCGGGAGCGGGTTCCCTCCCTGCCTGAGGCTTCCGCCAGGACTCCCGCGGAGGGTCCCTCGCACCACCTGGCGCTTCAGCTGGCCAATGCCAAGGCCCAGGTGCGGCGCCTGAGGCAGGAGCTGTGAGTGCCCCCGGGCCGGGGAGGGGACCTGTCCTGGAGGGGAGGGGGCAGGCCCGGGAAGGGCTGGGACTGCGGCTTGCGGACGCCCTCCCCTCCATCGCCCCGTCCCTCCAGGGAGGAGAAGGCAGACCTGCTGCTGGACTCTCAGGCAGAGATGCAGGGCCTGGAGGCCGAAATTCGAAGGCTCCGCCAGGAGGTGCGCTCAGAGCCACTCACCCCTTACCTCCCCACCACCAGTCTCACTGCCCCCTCCAGCTCGCTCCTTGCCCACCCCCATCCGTCTGGCCCGCGGTTGGCCGGTTCCAGCTCCACATCGTCTCGCCCAGGCCCAGGCGCTGTCAGGACAGGCCAAGCGGGCCGAGCTGTACCGCGAGGAGGCGGAGGCCCTGCGGCAGCGGGCGGGCCGCCTGTCCCGACTGCAAGAGGAGCTGGGGCGCTGCCGCGAGCGGCTGCAGGCGGCAGAGGCTTGCAAGAGCCAGCTGGCGGTGAGGGGGCGGGGCCTGTGTAAGGGGCGGGGCCTATGGAAGGGGCGAGGCGCGCGGAAGGGGCGGGGTTGGGCCCGGAGGGGAGAGGGTCTCGCTCTCTATAGGGAGAGGGGAGCGGGCCTGGCCGGGAGAAATGGGTGAGGGCCCATACAGAGAGGCGGTGTTTGGGATGGGCCCTCCGGAGGATGGGGAGCGGAGGGGACAGGGTCTTGGCTGGCCCGGGAGAAGGGGCTTGGGACCCCCGCAGCCCCTGGAGGGCATGGGGGCTGCCTCACACCTCAGGTTCTCCCTGTTCTCCTACCAGGAGGAGCGCGCGCTCTCAGGGGCGCTGGAGGCCTCGAAGGCGCTGCTGGAAGAGCAGCTGGAGGCTGCCCGGGAGCGCTGCGCCCGACTGCATGAGGCCCAGCGCGAGAACCTGCTGCTGCGCACCCGGCTGGGCGAGGCTCATGCGGTGAGGTCGCCTGAACGCAACCCCAAGATCCCCTAGGGTTCCCTGTGCCCTCTACTCTTGGTGCTCTGTGGTGGCCTGCACACAGCCTGGCCAGAGTGGGGTTGGGCTGACTCTGTCCCTCCACCCTCAAGGAGCTGGACTCTCTGCGGCACCAGGTGAACCAGCTCACAGAAGAGAATGTGGAGCTGGAGCTGGAGCTCCACAGGAGTCTGGAGCCACCCCCGGACTCCCCTGTGGAGGGTATGTGGGGACCTGGGGTGGGGAGTCTGGGGTGGGGCTGCCTGTGTTTTCTTGCAGCTGTGGTAGAGAGGGCTTCAGACCTTATCCCCTGTATGTGGGGAGCCAGGGGATGTGGGCAGGTGCTGACCTCCCTCATACCTGCAGCACCTCTGCCCGGAGTAGCACCCTCCTTGCAGGATGAGGTGAGGGAGGCAGAGGCAGGCCAACTGCGGACCCTGGAGCGGGAGAATCACGAGCTTCGAGGTCTGCTTCAGGTGCTGCAGAGGCAGAGAGGTGGCCAGGTGAGTCCGTCCACCGTTGGAGCCGGCCCCTCCCTCCCTTCCCTGGGCCTGACTGTCTCTCTCATGTGCCCTCAGCGCCCCCTGCTGGAGGAGCAGAGCGGGGAGTCCGAGCTTCTGGTACTGGATGGCGCTCCCTGGACACCCCTGGCTTCTGACCACACCCCCCAAGGCTTGGTTTGTCAGGTGGGGGATCAAGACTCCCATCTGGCTCCCCCTGTATCAGACTCAGGCCTGGAGGGGTCAGCTGAGAGTCCCCAGGCATCTGATTCGCACCGAGAGGTCACAAAGAGGCCCTTCCAGGCAGCTGCTTCGGCCCCTCAGACCTCACACTTGAACCCCCAAGAATCAGATGCTGGCATGGAGACACAGGGGTCCCTGGAGAAGGCTAGCCCTGGAGCCTCTATCCAATCGTCCACCTCTGTAGCCCCACATCAGGGCCCAGAGATCAAAATTAAGGTGCAGCAGTTGCTGGGAGAAGAGACTGGGAGGATGCAAGCTCCCCGAAAGGAGTTGATGCCTGAGGCCCAGGGTCTGAGAGAGGAGGGTCCTGAGCACAAGCTGGGCTCCTCAGAGCTTGGCCTCTGTGTGCTGCCGGAGGAGCAGGAGACTATGGCCCAGAGACAGGATGAGTCCACCAGACAAACAGAGGCCCAAGGGCATGAACAGAGGCCGGCAGGGATGGTCGGAGAATCAGCCTCTCTGGTACCACAGCAGACGTCTGAAGGTCCTCCTGGTGCTGGGGCCCAGGAAGGGCAGGTCCCAGGGGAAGTCCTAGGTAGTGGTAGCTCAGAACTGGAGGCCCTCAGGGAGGAGGTGGCACGGCTCAGGACAGAGGCTCTGGCCCTGGAGGCTGAGCTGGAGGCCCAGGCCCAAAGGCTGGAGGCCCGAGGTGCAGAGGTGGACCGCCTCTCTGAGGAGCTGGCCCACACGCGTAGCGCTGAGGCCGAGGCCCACCGGGAGGTGGAGGCTCAGGCCCGGGAGCAGACCCGACTGCGGGAAGCTGTGGAGGCAGCTGGCCGGGAGATGGAGGCTGTGTCACGGGAGCGGGAAGCACTGGCAGAGGCCCTGGCAGCAGCAGGCCGAGAGCGGAGGCAATGGGAGCGCGAAGGGCCCAGGCTGCGGGCCCGGGCTGAGGCTGCTGAGGAGCGAGTGCAGGCGCTGGAGAGCCAGGTCCAAGGCCACCTGCAGGAGGCCGAGCGGGAGCGCCAGGAGAAGCAGGCCACCAGTGAGGTAGGTCAGGGCTCATTACCAGGGTTGATGGTGAATGGGGTTCCAGGGTGGTTGCTGTGGTTTGGGGTATGGATTCCACTGGGAGCTACTGAGTGCCCAGCACCAAGCTAGGCCGGCCACTCTGCCTTCCTAGGACTCAGCTGATGACCGTGGCCGGTGATGGGGTGGACCCTGGGAGGGGTAAGACTGCCTAGATGGGTACGATTGTGGCGCTCTGGTTGTGGCAGTTTACCTACCTCAATGCCAGTGCCTTGTTCTGTGAAATGGGGAATGCCATTCCCAGCTGCCTCTGGGACAATCATGATGGAAAGGGCCTGGCTCCTGTTAGGCCAAGGCATGTTGTGAGTGACCAAGAAATGCTGAGTCAGGGCAAAATGCTACAAGACCCTGAGGGAGGGGGAGCTGCTGTCTGGGTGGGGGCAGGAGGCTTCAGGGAGGAATGACCAAGATTTCAGCACCCTGGTCTCAGGCTGTGGCTCATCTGGAAGGCTTGGAGGAGGCCAGAAGAGAGCAGGCCTGGGCATGAGGAGGAAGGGTGTGAGGTAGGGCACGGAGAGAGGAGGCTGAGAATGAATTAAGTAGGGTTCCTGCTTTCTTCCAAGCCAAGGAAGGAGTTGGGGCTTGTTTAATGTTCAGTCCATGTTGAGCGATGCCTCAGGGGAAGTGGGAGACACCACAAGGGATAAAAAGGGTATTAGAGCCAGCGGGTGCCAGTGTGGGGGGTAAGAGGCCTCGAGGGTAAGGAACGGTATGTCCTGGTGTGCACAGCTTTCAGGTCCACTCTTTCTTTGTTTAGATGGGGACACTGAGATTCACAAGGAGGAGGGACTTGCCCAGACCCCTCCCGATGGCAAGGAGTGGGTAACACATGGTTGGGTAGACCTGTGTTAGGCTTTGTGCAAGGCGGCCTGGGGGAAGGGAGGTTGAGGAAGGACAGAATTGTCAGGGGTGACAGAAGGGGTGTGGGTGACAGACAAGTGAGGAGAAGGGCTGTGTCCAGGGGCTACTTTGTAGAATGTGACCAAGAGATGCCTTCAGGCCAAAGGAACTGAATCATGTCCTAGATCTGCTTTTCAGCTGCGTGGCTTGGGGCAAATTACTTCACCTCTCTGAGTCCTAGCTTCTTCACCTGTAAAAGTGAAATAAAAACTCCACCTACCTTGCTGGGTGTGGTGGCACACACCTGTAATCCCTGTACTCGGGAGCCTGAGGCAGGAGGATCCCCAGGAGTTTCAGGCCAGCCTGGTATCCATAGTGAGCTCAAGGCCAGCCTGAACTACATAGTGAGACCCAGTTTCAAAAAACTAAGCCAAGCCAAACCAAACCAAGCCAAAGCAAACCAAAACCAAAAAACTATATATGCCTCACAGAGCTTGTAAGATAATAAATGGGGAGAGTTTGGGGCCACTTTCGCCCCTAGTGTGCAATTCCTGGAAAGAGGGGATGCCAGAGGGTAGGTGAGAGTAGGGTTGGTGAGCAGAAGGGCAAATGAGGGCAGGGCAAATGAAGGGCAGGTGAGGGTAGGGCAGGTGAGCCAGAAGAGCCGGCTGTCAGGACCCAGAGGGTGAAGAAGCTGGAGACAAAGGGAATTTTGGGGGATTTCCTGGTTGGAGCAGTTCCTGGTACTGCCTAGGTGTGGTACAGGACTTGCTGCCTGGATGGGAGGTCAGGGAACTAGGGGCCTCCAGATTGTCCCTTGGGCTGTGGCCAGGACCTGCAGGCACAGGGCAGGGCTCTGAGCTGCTGTCTTCCTCCCACCACCCTTCCCCCTACCTCAGTGGCGCTCATGCCCCAGGGGCTGTTAGTGGCTGGCAAGGCAGCAGTGCCTTGTGGGACTTGTAGTTTTTTAGCAACAGGCCAAGGCCATGAGTGTCAGAAAGAGTGTTCCCCAGGGCAAGGCTGGTAGGGCTGTTCAACCAGGATGATCATTTCAAGAGTAGAGGCTTGCAGGCTTGGTTTCCAGGAGCAGGATGTGGCAGGTGGTTGGTCAGTGTCATCCTTCCTGTGGCTTCGTCCTGCCAGGCCCCCATGTGTCAGAATGGTTTGGCCTACCTTCTGGGGGGGAGCCCACAGGCCAGAAAAAGCCTGTACCCCTCCCTCTGAAATGGTGTGTCCCAACTGCCAAAGACCAAGGCCTTGACCTGTCCCTGTCCCCTCCTGACCTTCACTGTGGTTAGGTCTACTATTCCCAAGTTCCTGTCCTGCCTACACACTGAGGCTGGCCCCCTGGGGTGCAGTATGTTCTTCAGGCCCAACTCTAGGCCCCGGTTGCTCCCAAAGGGTGGATGTGATGCCCCGTAGGGCATGGCTCCATGGCCCTGGGCATTGGAGGAACTACGGCCTCAGACAGGTGAAGATCCTTGCTGAATGTTATCTCTGACTTGGCCCAGGGGCCACCTTCGTGCCCTGCCTGATTTATATCAGGCTTTGCTCCCATTTCATAGGGTAGGGGAGTAGAGACCCAAAGGGTTAAAGACAGCAGGGTGTGGTGGCACATGCCTGTAATCCCAGCCCTCAGAGGAGGATTGCTATAAATTTGAGGCCAGCCTGAACTGGGTAGCAAGACTCTGTCTCAAAAAACAAACAAACAAAAAAATTCCTCTGGGTGGCTGAGCAAGGACAGAAAACCAGTGTCCCACTCTCAGGACTGATTCCAGCCCTTCTTGACCTCAGGAGGGTGGGGGGTCATGCTGTCCCCTGAGCCTGCTCTGCCTGCCCTCAGGAGCTAGAGAAGGCCATGGCACGGGGCCAGGAGCTGAGGTCCCGGCTGGAGCACCTGCAGCAGGAGCTGGAGCAGGCAGCCCACGAGCGCCAGAAGTTTCTTCAGGAACAGGAGGACCAGCAGCAGAGGTGGGAGCTGTGCCCAGGGGCAGCGAGGGGCAGGGAGGGGGGCTGGTTGCCAAGGCTTCTCCTGGCAGGTACCAGGGCCTGGAGCAGCGGCTGGAGGCTGAGCTGCAGGCAGCGGCCACCAGCAAGGAGGAGGCGCTGATGAAGCTGAAGAGCAGGGCACTGAAGCTGGAAGAGGAGCTGCTCCAGGTGAGGCTACCAGGGAGCCGGGACCCACCTGTCCCGTCAGCCGGCCCACAGTCGACATCCAGGCTTCTTGCCCCTGGATCTTTGATGAGCTGCTTGCCTCACATCCTCCCTGGGCTTTTGGAGGGAGCGCTGTGAGGGGAGTCAGGTGGCTGGGTGGCTGTCTCGAGGTCTGGTCTCCTTGATTCCTCAAACGGACCGAACTTCTGCTAGCAGGGGCTGCTCTGCATCTCTGGCCCCGGCTGTGCCGCTCCCCAGTGGCCCAGTTACCGATTGTTTCTGATGCCTCAGTGAAGGGGCTGGTTTACTGGCCTGGATCCCCGTGCGGTCCCTAAGCCACTGCTACCTCCCTGCATGACCTCCCAGACCTGTCCTTGCAGCTGCGCCAGGGCCCAGTGGGGCTGGGTCCCGAGGGACACTTTGAGCCACAGATTGCAGCCACCCAGGGCAGCCGACTCATTGAGGTGGAGCGCAGTGTGAGTGCAGGACTGTGGGGGTGCTGGCGGGGGTGGCTGCTGGGCTGCTGCTGACACCGCCTTCCGCCTTCTGGACAGAACGCAACGCTGGTGGCCGAGAAGGTGGCGCTGCAGGGACAGCTGGAGCACCTGGAGGGGCAGCTGGGGAGCCTGCAGGGCCGGGCCCAGGAGCTGCTGCTGCAGAGTCAGCAGGCACAGGAGCACAGCAGCCGCCTGCAGGTGGGTGCAGCTGGCGCCCGGCCCCTGCTCACTCCCCTGTGCCCTTCTGTTATCATTTTGTGCCCCTACCCCTCTCTCCTTGTCCTCCGCCTTTTGCCCCCTGCTTTTTGCCCACTTTTGGGGCCTGGGATCCCACCACCTCAAGTCCCCACTCCCTCCTCCTCCCAGGCTGAGAAGTCTGTGCTGGAGCTGCAGGGCCAGGAGCTGCACCGGAAGCTGGGGGTGCTGGAGGAGGAGGTTCGTGCAGCACGGCAGGCCCATGAAGAGGCGCGAGGGCAGCAACAGGCCCTGCTGCGGGACCACGAGGCCCTGGCACAGCTGCAGCGGCGGCAGGAGGCTGAGCTGGAGGGACTGCTGGGCCGGCACCGTGACCTCAAGGCCAACATGAGGACGCTAGAGCTGGCCCACCGGGAGCTGCAGGGCCGGTGAGCCTCTCCCAAGACCCTGCTCCTTTCCCTGCACCCAGGGAGCAGAAGCCCTCAGCAGCTCTGGCCCACCAGGAGCACCACATCGTCACAGCCAGCTCCGTTCCGAGACACCACTGCTACTGCTATGCCCTCGTGAGGGTCTGGGCCACTATACTTCTAGGCCGGGCTCACCTGTTGGCTCTGGTGGCACCTGGCTGGCCTTTCCCCCCATGGCTTTGCTGTGGGAGGCTCATGCTCAGGAGATGACAGACACCTGGGTCCAGGCATCCCAGCACCCGTTTGCTGTGGCCTGGGCCCTGTAGCCCTCTTGGTCCCTTGCCCATTCAGGCACGAGCAGCTGCAGGCCCAGCGGGCCAACGTGGAGGCGCAGGAAGTGGCCCTGTTGGCGGAGCGTGAGCGCCTGATGCAGGATGGACATCGGCAGCGGGGCATGGAGGAGGAGCTTCGGAGGCTGCAGAATGAGCACAACAGGTACCCTCCCCTCAAGCCGGCACCCGGTGGTCCCATCTGAAGTGGGTTGGCTGCATTAGTCATTGTCTCTGCTGTGGCTTCCCTGGCTCTGGGAAAACAGCTTTCTTTGCCCCCAAGAGCTCAGATACTGCTGGCAGAGGTGTCTCGGGAGCGTGGGGAGCTGCAGGGCGAGCGTGGGGAGCTGAAGGGGCGGCTGGCGAGGCTGGAGCTGGAGAGGGCGCAGCTCGAGGTGCAGAGCCAGCAGCTGCGCGAATCCAACCAGCAGCTGGACCTGAGCGCCTGCCGGTTGGCCACACAATGCGAGGTATGGTGGGTGTGGTGAGGGGGTGGGGGTCGGGGTGGGGTGTGGCCGCCGCCTGGGGTGGCTGCATGGAGGGCATCTCAGGAGAATGGCCCAGGTCATCCAGGACCAATCCCTGCAGCTGCTGACGGAGCTACGGAGCGCCCAGGAGGAGGAGAACCGGCAGCTGCTGGCTGAGGTGCAGGCCCTGAGCCGGGAGAACAGGGAACTGCTGGAACGCAGCCTGGAGAGCCGGGACCACCTGCACCGCGAGCAGCGCGAGTACCTGTGAGCAGGCTGGAGAACTCTGTTGCCCTGGGAAGTCCAAGGAAAGCCATCGGGGCTGACTAGCACTGGTTGGTCTCACTTGCGGCATGGAGCCCAGCCTGGCTGCCCCGGGCCTCACGCTCTCTCCTCCTCTCCCCTCCCGCCAGAGACCAGCTCAATGCTCTGCGCCGTGAGAAGCAGAAGCTGGTGGAGAAGATCATGGATCAGTACCGAGTGCTGGAGCCTGGGCCCCTGCCCCGGACCAAGTGAGGATGCCCCCAGCTCCCTGGGGCTGGGGCCCTGCTGACTCCACCCCCGCCATCCCCTCGCCCCCTGGCCCAGCTCAGGCATGGTCCCCAGTGAGGGTCGGCCTGGTCTTTGCCATTTCTGACATATCCCTCCTCTTCTTCTTTCCTCCCTGTCCTGACCCTCTCTTGTGCCTTCTTGCCCCTAGGAAGGGCAGCTGGCTGGCAGACAAGGTGAAGAGGCTGATGCGGCCCCGGCGGGAGGGGGGGCCACGCCTGGGGGCCGATGGGGCTGGCAGCACCGAGAGCCTGGGGGGCCCCCCAGAGACGGAGCTCCCCGAGGGCAGGGAGGCAGATGGGACAGGTGGGTCTGGGGGCTGGGGGCTCCCTTCCCTATGTCCCCCCATGCGCCCTTGGCCTCTGCCTCTGCCTGGCCTGTGTGTGTGCCTCTGCCTGCCCAGATGCTTTCAGCAGCTCCTTAGTCTGAGCCCTGCAGGGTCCCTTTTGCTGGCACCTCCCTCCTACCCATGCTGCCACCCACCCAGTCCTACCCCATACATGGCAGGGGCTGAGACCTGGGCATGGCAGGGCACTATAAGGTGAGGGAATCTACCCTAGCAGCAGATGAGGAAACAAGCCCAGGAAGGGCAGGTGTCTCGCCCAAGGCTCACACAGTGAGTTAGTGTCCGAGTCAGCACACAGCCCAGCCTTCCGGGGGGCTGTCCTTGTCCACCTGGCTTCTTCCCTGTTCTGCCCCTCTCTCCTTGGCCCCATGCACCTTCACTCACGCCCCTCTGCTGGGAGCCCTCCTGCTGACACCCTCTGGGCATGTGCTTCTTGCAGGGTCCCCTTCACCGGCACCCATGCGCCGGGCCCAGAGCTCCCTCTGCCTGTGGGAGACCCTGGCTGGTGGCGGGCAGCGGCGGAAACTCAGCTCCCGGTTCCCCACGGGGCGCAGCTCCGAGTCATTCAGCCCAGGGGACACACCCCGCCAAAGATTCCGCCAGCGCCGTCCAGGTCCCCTGGGAGCACCTAGCACCCACGGCAAAGGTGAGGGGGCCTGTTCCTGCCTCTATTAGCCCATGACTCCTTCTGGGTCCACCATCTTGGATGAGGGGACTTCCTTCCCATCCTATGTCTGTCTCCTGCAAACCCTGCCTGCCTCTGCCCTGGTCCTTGGGCCCAGCAGCTGCTTTGTGTCCACCAGGCGTGGAATGGGATAGTTCCGTTGAGACACCCCAGGAACATGAAGCAGATTCCAACAGAGAGAGTGAGTAGGGTGTGGGGGAGCAGTGGGTATCTGTTGTGCCTGGGGCCCTGGCAGCCCTTATCTATCCATCTTTCATCTGATGATGATCTTTCATCAAGTGCCAGGTGGTGTGTTGCTGGGGACACAGCAAGGACATGCTGGGGGTGGGGGCACATAGCAAACAGTACAGATACAAATAATCATAGCCTGCCACAGCCTTGCCCAGTAGAAGTATAATGTTAGCTTATGAGCCACGTGCAGAATTTGACTTTTGTGGTAGCCTCATCAGAGAAAGGAAAAGGAACCCAGTTGTGGTGGCAGACACCTGTAATTTCAACATTCTGGGGAAGCTGAAGCTGGAAGATCACAAGTGTAAGCCCAGCCTGGGCAATTTAGCGAATTATTGAGACCCTGCCTCCCCCCCCCCCAAAAAAAAAGGTAAGGATGTCAGTAAATGAGAAGGCCCTGGGTTCAATCCCCAGTACAAAAAAAAAATAATAACATGTCTTTTTTGTTTGTTTGTTTGAGACAGGGTCTTGCTATGTAGTTCAGGCTGGCCTTGAATTTGTGACAATCCTTTTACCTCAGCCTGCAAGTCCTGGGATTACAGCCATGTGCCACCATACCCGGCAATAACATGTTTTATTTAACTCAATATGCTTAAATGTTTGCCGTTTCAACATATAGTCAGTGTTAAGAGTCACCAGTGAGACATTAAGTCTTGGAAGTCTGGTGGGCATTTTGCATGTGAGCATCTGGGCCTCAGCCGTTTATCCCCAGAGTGGCTCGGCCTTGAAATGTTAGGGAGTGGTAATGCACAGGGGTGCTGGAGGGTGAGCAGGGGCTGCAGGGTGTTGGCCACCTTGGTGGCTGCGAGTCCTGGGAGTGGGCCTGAGCAGAGCCTTTCTCTCCAGGCCTCGAGGAGCAGGAACCGGAGAAACGTCCCCTCGCCCCTTCCCTCAGCCAGTGACACTGTGGGGACAGGGAGCTTGGGAATGCAGCCCTCTCGCCGCTGGAGTATTAGTCGGGGCCCCAGGCAGTTCAAGAGCTCGGGGGACCACAGCATCCAGGGGGAATCCTTGGACAAAGAGGCCTGGGCCCCCAGGTCCTCCATTGCTCACGCTGGGGGCCCAGGATGGAGTTTGGGCCAGCTTGTGGACAGAGGGGATGGCTGGCCCCCACGAGTGGCTCCTTGGGGTCCTGGCTCTGCTGTACAGCCATTACTGAGGAGGTGGTCTCTGAGGGATCCCTCAGCTGAAGAAAGTTGGCAGGAGTGGGCAAGAGAGCCCCTTGTCCAGTCCAGATTGGGAACCAAGACCCATTCCCTGGGGATTGTGGCCTAGACTTTGTTTGGTCTGAGCTTTTGCTGGGACGTAAGGGATATGAGAATAAAGCTGAGATGCAATCACCCAAGTCTGTGCTGTGTCTACTGGCTGCATCTGGGTACCTGGAGGTGCCAGGACACCTGTGGCCCAGGCCTCCTTGCTGGCGGGGGTCTGGCCAGAGGCCCCTACCTGGACAGGGCAGCAAAGAGCACTGGGGCATGGCTAATCAGGCTCCCTAAAGCCTGGATGTACCAGTGGAGTGGGAAGGGGGATGATGGGTTAGGAGGCCAGCAGCGGTGGGCCTGGAATCTGACTCTTTCTCTTCTTACCATCTTCCTGCCTCCTCAACTTCTCTCCCTAACTCCTTTGGGGCAGAGCCCCTCCCCAGAGCTCTCACAGGCAGCAGGCGGCACCTAGTGCCAGGGGCTGTCACAAGAGGTAGGAGGGATGCCTGGGAAGGGGGACAATTAGGCTAGGTGGCAGGATGTGAGTCAGGTCACCTGGGGCTACCCAGGGGAGGGTGGGGCTGCCCAGAGCTGAGATGAGGCAGGCTGAATTTGGGGTGGGCTGAGCTGGGAGGGGTGGCCAGTCCTGTCTCCCTGGGGTGAACTGCAGCAGCCTTACTTCCTCCTGCAGGTGACCCCTGAGCCTGTCCCCGGGTGGAGGAGCTGACAGGCCCTCCATAGGCCTGGGCAGGGGCTCAGATGGCTGCCCAGCCCTGCTGGTGGTCCCTGGAGGACAGGCCAGCTGGGGCTGTGGACCCTGATGAGCAAGGACTCCCTGTGCATCTCTGACATTCCTTTTTGAGGCTATTTCCAACACTCTTAGCCAGCCCGTCTTGGAGAGTCAGAGCCAGGGCTCCAGGAGTGACAGGCGCTGGGGGCAGGGGCGGGTGGACAGCAGCTGGCTGAGGCTGCGCATCTCTCAAGGGGACATGGAAACCTTTTATCTGCAGCTTCAAGGAGTAATCTGAAAGGAAGGGGTGGCTTGTGATTTGTACTAAGTCACTCACTTTCACTGGTGGTCAAGATGATTGAACAGAGGAGGCTTGGCTGCCCTTGGGGCTGGCCCTGGGGGGGACCTTGGGTGGGCATCCCTCCCTGGGCTTGGGGCACAGGCTGCAGGTCTCTGGGCAGACACCTGGTTTGGGGCACAACCCCAGCAGCAGCCTGGATGATCTAACAACAAGGCTCACACAGGGCTTCTGCAGCTCCTGGGGGAGGTCAAGTGGAGTCTCTGAGTGCACAGCCTGGATGCTTGCCGGGCTCAGGAGTAGGGGCCACCCCCGCTGTTTGCCCACCAGCAGCCCTGTGCTGTCACGTTCCAGCCGCCTGACTCAGACCTCACGGGGCGGGGAGCCGGGAGGCGGTGCCGGGCGCCCGCTCAGCCCCAGAGGCGGCACCAGGAAGCGCCCGCCCCGGCCTGAGCCGCCATGTAACCGGCGCCGCCCGGAGCCCCAGCTGCGCGGGCCCCAGCGACCCACTCACCATGGGGGACGAAGATGAGGAGGAGGGCTGCGCGGTGGAGCTTCGGATCACAGAAGGTGGGTAAGGGGCCCGATGATGGCTGCTCAGGAGGCCAGGAGGGGTGGGGGACTGGCTGTGCTCATTTCCCCCTGTGCCTGCAGCCAATCTGACTGGGCATGAGGAGAAGGTGAGCGTGGAGAACTTCGAGCTGCTCAAGGTGCTGGGCACGGGAGGTGAGGATCCCGTCTGCTGGGCAGGTGCCCCAGGCATGGTGCTTTGGGCCTCCTACCCACACACTCGATGGGGCCTGGGCCAGGCCACTGGGGAGGCCCCCCACCCTTTCCCGGCACGGCCTGCCTTGCCCACCCCAGCCTACTGTGCCAGGGTTCTGTGCCCACTTTCAGGGCGCTTCACTGCAAGGTCCTGTGTGTGCATGTACCCTGCTGGGATCTGCCAACCTTCTTGGGGGCTTCTACCTCCCAAATGATTTGTACAGCTCCTCCCCTTCTCCTGAAGTTGGAGCCCCTGCCCACAGTTTGCAAACTCCCAGTCCCAGTTTGCACATCCCTTCTCCAGCAAGAGTGCACCTCTGGCTCCCCTGTATTTGCATCTTTTCTCCTTCCTCTGATCTTTCTCAGGTTTGCACATGCCCCACCCCCACCCTGGCTGCAGGCCTCCTTAGTTTGCACATCCCTTCCTTGGTTTTGCTGAGCACCCTCCAGGGGCATGCATACCTTTTCCTTAGAAGGCTCTGGCAGTATTTTGCACACCTGACTCTCAATTGCACCCAGTTTGCACATCCCACCTGAGTTGGCACCATCGCCACCCCCAGCAGTCTGCACCACTCTCCCACTCACAACCCACCTTCTGCCCACTTGACACTCCCACAGCCTATGGGAAGGTGTTCCTGGTGCGGAAGGCAGGTGGGCATGATGCGGGGAAGCTGTATGCCATGAAAGTGCTGCGCAAGGCAGCGCTGGTGCAGCGTGCCAAGACACAGGAGCACACGCGAACGGAGCGCTCGGTGCTAGAGCTGGTGCGCCAGGCGCCCTTCCTGGTCACGCTGCACTACGCCTTCCAGACAGATGCCAAGCTGCACCTCATCCTGGGTGAGGGCACACCGCATACCGGCCTGGGGTCGGGGGAACATGGGAGCAGGCGAGGCCACGTTTTAGGCTGGTCCTAACTTCCATGGCACCCCCAGACTATGTGAGTGGCGGCGAGATGTTCACCCACCTTTATCAGCGCCACTACTTCAAAGAGGCCGAGGTGCGCGTGTACGGCGGTGAGATCGTGCTGGCCCTGGAGCACCTGCACAAGGTGGGTGAGGCCCTGGCCTCCTGGCCGCGCCGTGGTACCTGGGCCTGATGAATGGCCTACAAACATGGCGGGCTTGGGGGCTGGAGATGGTTCAGTGGGGCCTGGGGCTGCTGCCCTGGCTTGCTGTCTGGTGGGGTCTCCTCCCTGGCTCCTCCTTGGTGGGGCTTTCCTCTCACAGGGAACTTGGGGCTGCCTCCACCAAACTTCCTCAAATGGAGGCCTCATGCCTCGGCCCCCAAGGCCTCTTGGAAACAGGTTCTTCACACGCTCCCCTGCCTCCCTGTCCCTCTGCTCCCCTCCCCTCCCCTCTCCTCTCTTCTCCCAGGGACCTTGGGGCCTGTCCTGTGGGGCCTCATTCCTTGCTTTTTATCTTCAATGGCCTTTCTTAACTTATGGCCCAGCTCTGACCCCAGCCCACTCCTGCCCTGGAGGTCCCTCTGCAGGCAGATGACCTCCTCCAGGGGGCTCCTTATTCTGGGCCTGACGCAGGGACGAGAGCTGTAGGAACTGGGGAGGGTCTTGGGGTGGAAATGTCAGTATCCCTCTTCTTCCTAACAGCTGGGCATTATCTACCGAGACCTGAAGCTGGAGAATGTGCTCCTGGACTCGGAGGGCCACATCGTCCTCACGGACTTTGGGCTGAGCAAGGAGTTCCTGACGGAGGA
Source organism: Hystrix cristata (assembly GCA_004026905.1). Classification (NCBI taxonomy): domain Eukaryota; kingdom Metazoa; phylum Chordata; class Mammalia; order Rodentia; family Hystricidae; genus Hystrix; species Hystrix cristata. Next base: position 114,741 of record PVJO010002750.1, on the reverse strand, counting down.
GGTGAGTGGGCCCCAAGCAGGCTTCTCCTGCCTGTCTGTTCCTGCTCCATGCCTGCGTTCTGGGGGTGCAGAGTGAATAGATCCAGAAGTTCCCACTGCTTGACCCTCCAGCTGCACAAGTTGAGTGAGTTCTGCTCTGAGCCTTGGGTTCTACTGGGGCCCAGGAGAGGATGGGATGTTCAAACCAGTCCTCTCGTCCTCCCAGAAAGAGCGGACCTTTTCCTTCTGTGGCACCATCGAGTATATGGCCCCTGAAATCATCCGCAGCAAGGCAGGGCATGGCAAGGTGGGTTGATGGGGAGGCGGAGTGGGGTGGTTGGTGAGAGGTGGGTAAGCCTGGAACCTCATCTGGCCCGGCCCCACAGGCTGTGGACTGGTGGAGCCTGGGCATCCTGCTCTTCGAGCTGCTGACAGGAGCCTCGCCTTTCACACTGGAGGGCGAGAGGAACACGCAGGCTGAGGTGTCCCGGTGAGTGGGGCCCTACGTGGAGGGCATCGAGGGGCTGCAGAGCCTGCCTAGGCTGGGCTGGGGGGAGGGGCCTGCTGCCCCTGACGCCCACTCATCCTCCCAGACGGATCCTGAAGTGCTCCCCTCCCTTCCCTTCCCGGATCGGGCCTGTGGCACAGGACCTGCTGCGAGGGCTGCTGTGCAAGGACCCAAAGAAGCGGCTGGGCGCAGGTCCCCACGGGGCACAGGATGTCAAGAGCCACCCTTTCTTCCAGGTGAGGCTGCTGCCGCTCTGGGTGGGAGGACACGGGAAGGATGGGCTGAGCCTGACCAGGTTCCCTCTATGGGGAAAGCCCCAATAATCAAGAAAGACTGTGTTGGTAGAGGCCGTTTATCTCCCTATCTCCAGGGAAGCTGGGCAGCTCGAGGTTCATTGGCCGATGGGCCTGGTGGGGACTTGAGAAGGGGCTGGTCAGCCCTTTCACAGGACAGACCCAGAGAAGGCAGGCCCTGCCTGAGATGGCACAGGAAATGGTGCAGAGCTGGGGTCTGATCTCTAGAGAAGCGTCTTATTGGCCCAGGTGAGCACTAAAACTCACACTCCTGTCTCCTAGCATCCACTCAGGGATTTTGCTCTTTGTCTTGCACAGACAGTCTGTGTGCCTGGAGTTTAGAGGGACCATTGTCGGCCCACTGGGTGTCTGATCACCTGCTAGGTGCATACCCTACTCAAGTGTGCTGCGCTGGGGATCGGGCCTCCCCGGGAGAGCCCGCTGGCCAGCAGCACTGCCTAGCTGAACCCTGTAACACTACCATGGGTTGGCCCTTGGCCTGTGTGGTTTTATATTACTCTCAGAACCCCCCGATTGTCCCCATCTTTATGGATGCAGAAACTGAGGTTCTGAGAAGTTAAATCATTTGTCCAAGGCAATCCAGTGGGTAGGGAGAGTTCCATCCGCGGGGCTGGGCGGCTCATGCTCTTAGCTGCCTTGTGCTTCTGTTAACAAGTGGGCCTCATGTTTGCCACATGTTTAGTGTAGTAACAAGGGGGCCCACTTACAAACACTTACATGGCTGGATCCTCTGCTGTTTGGGATAGGAGTGCAGTCCTGAGTCTTCTAGTAGGTCTTCCTGAGAAGGGCCTCCTGAGATGCTTTCTCAGACAGGACTCAGTTTCCCACAGAAGCCGGTCCTTTGCAGTGTGTGTGGAGTCACGGAGCTTGTCAGTCTCCTTTGGGGCTGGAAGTGGGCCGATCAGTCACTCTGGAGTGGCCCCGGGGTCTGGACAGCCTCTTTGGTGAGCACAGAGCTGACACTCCTGGTGGCAGAATTGGGGCCTTCAGATCCAAGTCAGGTCTCTTGACTATAAGTGACAAAAAAGTCCAGCTCAAGGGGCTGGGGATTTAGCTCAGTCTAGCAAGCACAAGGCCCTGAGTTCAATCCCCAGCACCAAAAAAAAAAAAGTCCAGCTCAAAAGGTGGAATAGCCATTGGGACGGAATTTGGGTGCAGGCAACAGAGATCAAATGGACAGTGCCCTGAAGAAGACAGAGGCTTCTTTATTCCTCTTCTCATATGAAGGAAGTCCAGAAGTTGGCAGGCCAGGCCTGTCGTGGTGTTTTCACAGTGTCACAGTATCTTCAGGAATCCAAGCTCACCCCTTTGCTTCCTTCCTCCTTCCCTCCCATCCTTCCTTCCCCTCTTTTATTTATTTTTTTTTAAATTAGTATGTTGTTTGAGATACGTAGTGAATCTATTCATGGTGGAAAATTGGTATATGTATATATCACATCTTAAACTCCCTTCTTTTCTTCCTTCCTCCCTTCTTTCCATTCATCCTTCCTGCCTCTATTCTTGGCATGTAACCTCTCTCCCCAGGGCTGCGCTCTGACCCTCAATGGTTGCTGACTGCCATCTAGGCTGCTTGCCAGAAAGAAGCAGAAGGAATAAGGGCAAAGGGGCACTTATCAACTACCCGTCTCATACTTGAGGCTCTTTGCCTGGATACCTACTTGACAGTTTTTGCTTACAAGTTGCTGGGTACCCCTAATTGCAAGGAAGTATTTGTAAAATGTTGTCTTTTAGTTGCATCTATTGGTTTCTGGAATAAAATTGAGAATATGGTGCCAGTGGATACTGGGCAGGAAATGAACAGATTCTGCCCCCTTAACTTAAACATAAAAGGGCATGTTTTCACCCCTGTAGTGAAAAGTCCGGGGAAAAGTGTCTGACTTCAGGCAAGGCTGTACCCAGGTGCTAAAATGGTCCCTTGGTTTGGCTTTTCTTCATGGGGACCTCATCATCAGACCTTGGGAGAGTCCACAGCTATTCCAGATCCATGTCCTCCCAGATTTAAGTCCAGCAGGAGAAAGAGATTTGTTTCTTTTTCATGCCCATTCTATGACAAGTTCCAGAACTAAGTGTGGTGGAGTGGCGGTTCTCCAAGGGGGACAGGGATTCTGTTACCAGAGGGAGGGAAGCAGAAGCCGCGGGGCTGAACAGGAAGAACAGAGTCCACCTCCAATGCCGAACAGAAGGCCCTCTGCCCGCTGAGGGCTGGGCAGTGAGCGCCCCATGAGGGCTGGAATCAGGTGGGCTCTTCAGTTCTTGCCCTTCGACTCACTTCTTACTCCTTTCTCCAGGGTCTGGATTGGGCTGCTCTGGCTGCCAGGAAGATTCCAGCCCCATTCCAGCCCCAGATTCGCTCAGAGCTGGATGTGGGCAACTTCGCAGAGGAATTTACTCGGCTAGAGCCTGTGTACTCGCCCCCCGGCAGCCCCCCACCTGGGGACCCTCGGATCTTTCAGGTGAGTGAGGACTCGTGGAACCCTCATGGAATACCAGATGCAGGATGCTGCTGCCTGCCTCTGCCCCACTGGCTGGGGACACTGCATAGGCCCTACATCCTCGAGACCAGCATCTGCCCCAGACCACTCCCCTTAGGGGTGCCTGGAGCTGTCAGTCATGGAGGCTGCCATGGAAGGGCATGTGTTGGATGGCTCACAATTTGTCTTTAAATTTTTTGTTCATTTCTCTTCTATTCCATCATCTCACTGTGGTTATTTAAAAATACTGCTTTAAATTAGTCACTTGCTCACATGGGCACTTAGGAAGAGACGGCCTATTGGGACTGTGGCCACTTGGCATAGTACACGGAACTCTCCCCACCTTTTTTTTGAGACAGGGTCTTGCTTTGTAGTTCAGGCTGGTCTTGAACTCACTATGTAGCCCAGGCTGGCCTTGAACTCCTGATAATCCTCTTAACCTCTGGGGTGCCAGGATTACAGGTGTGTACCATCACACCTGGCTGAACTCCTTTTTAGAAGCCAAACCTGGGGGCTGGGGATTTAGCTGAGTGGTTAGAGTGCTTGCCTTGCAAGCACAAGGCCCTGAGTTCGATCCCCAGCACCAAAAAAAAAAACAAAAAAAACTGGGGATGAGGCTCATTGATACAGCACTTGCCTCGAATTTGGGAGGCTCTAAGTTTGATCCCCAGCACTGCAAAACAAACCAATGAACAAAGCCCCTAAAACCCAGAGTGTATTAAGCACTTACAGTGTGCCAGGGATGTCTGGGCCAAATCCTGCCTGCGTGGTGCTTGTGGTCTAGCGCACAGTGGGGTACATTTTAAGGATAAAACAGCACACAATTAAAATTACCCTTGAAAATTTATGAAATCACCAGAGCATGGATCCTTAGGAAAGGCAAAGAATTGACTTGTTTCCTCAATAGCCCTGCCTTGTAGAGGAAGCCAAAGTTTAGTTTGAAGGGGAAGAATAGTGTTTTTTCCTCTTTTCCAGCAGACAGGGTCGAATTCTTATAAGCTAAGCGTGTATGATGTCAGACCACAGTCCTTTGCTGTATCGGCCCATCATTTTCTGGGTCACTCACCAGTGCCAGGCACGTTTTAAGGGATAACTGATAAGAGAGGTGGGGGGACAGACATAGCCACAGTGATGATAAGACCAAGTGGAATAAAATGTGTCCATACTTCCTTCGTGTGCCAGGATGCCTTCACCCCAGATCTTCCCTCAGTGCCCCCCAAATCTGGGCTTCCTGGGGCTCCTCACCTGCATGCCCACCCCACCCTACAGGGATACTCCTTCGTGGCACCCTCCATCCTGTTTGACCACAACAATGCAGTGATGACCGATGTGCTGGAAGGACCTGGCACTGTGGACCGGCCAGGCAGGGCAGCAGTGGCCAGGAGCGCCATGATGCAGGTGGGCTGGGCTGGGTTGGGAAGGGTCTTTTGGTGTGGCTCCTGGGTGGGACCTCTGAGGCAGCCCCTTTGCCTCCAGGACTCACCCTTCTTCCAGCAGTATGAGCTGGACCTTCGGGAGCCCGCGCTGGGCCAGGGCAGCTTCTCCGTGTGTCGTCGCTGCCGCCAGCGCCAGAGTGGCCAGGAGTTTGCAGTCAAGATCCTCAGCCGCAGGTCAGTGCCCAACACTGGTGGCCCGAGTGCATGAGCCTGGGTGGCCACTCTGACCCACCTGCCTCTCCGTCGCCAGACTGGAGGCAAACACACAGCGTGAAGTGGCTGCCCTGCGGCTGTGCCAGACGCACCCTAATGTGGTGACCCTGCATGAAGTACATCATGACCAGGTAGGTGATGGCTTCCCTGGTGGGGTGAATGGCAGGGACTTGGGAGAAGGCCTGTGTTTGGCAGAGAGGCCCAGGGGGCTGCAAGAGGTGGAGCCTGAGGGGAGGAGGGCCTGAGGACTGGAGGGCAGGTCGAGGAGGACTGGGGCACCCTTGGGTGGTGACCACCGTCCTACGTGCGCCGCCTGCAGCTGCACACCTACCTGGTCCTGGAGCTGCTGCGGGGCGGGGAGCTGCTGGAGCACATCCGCAAGAAGCGGCACTTCAGCGAGTCTGAGGCCAGCCAGATCCTGCGCAGCCTCGTATCGGCAGTGAGCTTCATGCATGAGGAGGCCGGCGTGGTGCACCGCGACCTTAAACCCGAGGTGGGTGTTGGCCTAGGGCCGGGCGGGCAGGCGCGGGGTGGAGTCGCCTCTGACCGCCCCCGCACTGGCTGCTCTTGCAGAACATCCTGTACGCCGACGACACGCCGGGTGCGCCCGTCAAGATCATCGACTTCGGGTTCGCGCGGCTGCGGCCGCAGAGCCCGGCCGGGCCCATGCAGACGCCCTGCTTCACGCTGCAGTACGCGGCGCCCGAGCTGTTGGCGCAGGGTGGCTACGACGAGTCCTGCGACCTCTGGAGCCTGGGCGTCATTCTGGTAGGGCCCAATCCCAGGGGGACCGCGGAGGGCCTCCCGATGCGCAGCAGCCCGGGATAGGGTAGCAGGTGGCTCGGTGGGGAGAGGGGCCGCGTTCCCTCTGAGGCTGAGATGGGGTCTCCTAATACGGAGGCAGGGTTGCAGAGGGGATGGGGGAGGAATGGGCACGAGGCGGGTAGAAGTCTGGGTTCCCTCCCCGCGGAGATGGCCAACGGCTCTGCGGGTAGACCGAGGTCCAACTCAGCGCCCGCCCCCTCTTCCCAGTACATGATGCTGTCGGGACAGGTCCCCTTCCAGGGAGCCTCAGGCCAGGGCGGCCAGAGCCAGGCGGCCGAGATCATGTGCAAGATCCGCGAGGGGCGCTTTTCCCTCGCCGGGGAAGCCTGGCAGGGCGTGTCGGAGGAGGCCAAGGAGCTGGTGCGAGGTGCGAGGCTGGAGGCCCCGGGGCCCGGGCGGGCAGGGGAGGCAGGGGAGGCCAGGCCCTGTGGTAGCTCTGCCGTGGCAGGCGGGGTGCCTGGATCCCGTGTCCCGATTGGAGGTGGGTGGAGGAGGAGAGCGGGATTCTGGGGACCGCTCTGGGCCGCTCTGGGCCGCAGCCTCCACCCGAGGCCTCCCAGCACTTCATCGCTCGCCCCCAGGGCTCCTGACTGTGGACCCCGCCAAGCGGCTGAAGCTCGAGGGGCTGCGGGGCAGCTCGTGGCTGCAGGACGGCAGCGCGCGCTCCTCGCCCCCGCTGCGCACGCCCGACGTGCTGGAGTCCTCGGGGCCCGCCGTGCGCTCCGGGCTCAACGCCACCTTCCTGGTACGCGGCGGGCGGCGGCGGGCGGGGGTGGTGGTGCCAGGGTCTGCGCAGGGGGGCCGGGCCGGGCTGGGCCGGGGCCCCGGACCCTGAGCCCTCCCCTCCCCTCCTACCAGGCATTCAACCGCGGCAAGCGCGAGGGCTTCTTCCTGAAGAGCGTGGAGAACGCGCCGCTGGCCAAGCGCCGCAAGCAGAAGCTGCGCAGCGCCGCAGCCGCCCGCCGAGGCTCCCCCGCACCCGCCGCCGCCGCCAAGGGGGCTGCCCGCCGAGCCAACGGCCCCCTTCCCCCGTCCTAGTTCCCGCCACGGTGGCCCGCCAGGGCCGGGAGTTGCCTTCCCTCCTCCCCACCCACCCGCTCCCCGACAAAGCAGAAGTATTTTTATAAGCAGAGCATTTTTTTATGTCTTACCAGGTAGTTAGGGCTGCAGGGAAGGAGGGGCCTGCCGGGGAGTGGGTGTGCGGGCCTCTCCCTAGACACCCCTCGCCAGGCAGAGGCCCCCCAGGGGGCTGCGCCGTCCTAAGGGCTCGTCCCCACTCCTAGCACTGAGTTGCCACTGGAAGAAACAGGGACCCCTCCCCTGTTCTCCTTTGAGGCCTTGCTCCTTGGAAGGGGGTGCCCCGCAAGCCGTCACTTTATGGATTGTCTGTGCAATTCTGTCCACCAAAGACCTGTGTGGGGGTTGAGCTAGAGATCCTGGGGGCCCCGGGAGCGTTTCTGCCCCACTTTGTCACCTGCTTCTCCCCTGTTGGGGCTAAGGAAGGAGGTTCGTGGCGCCCTTGTCCTCCATTCACTCCCCTTTGGCACAGCTGCTCCTGGCCGGGGATGGGGCCTTGGGGGTCTGGGCCGGGCACCCACCAGTCACTGCCCCAGCCCTTCCAGGCTGTGCCTTTGACTTCGAAATAAAAGTCTACCCAGTGATGTGTGTGGCATCTGTGTAACTGGGGTTGTGGCATGGATCTCTGGGGCAGATGAACTGCTAGCCTGCAGGGTCTGGGACCCCAGAGAGGAGGGACTGGTTGACCCTTCAGGGATAAGAAGGCATCTTTGTCTGAGATTTTAAAAAAACTTAATTTTACTTTTTTGAGACAGAGTCTTGCTAGATAGTGCAGGCTGATCTTGAACTCACTGTAGCTCAGGCTGGCATTGAAAGCCCAGTGATCCTCCTGCCTCAGTCTCCTGAGTGTTGGGATCACAGGTGTGCACCACAACACCCCGCTACTCCTCGGTTTTTGATGTGGACAGTAGGAGAGCCATAGTCTCATCTTGATGTGTATAATCTGGACAGCTCTGCCATGTATCACTTAGGAATCTCTTGGTTGTCATTGAAAACCTCACCTAAACTTGCTTAAGAAAAACACAGAATTTTTTTTATTTTTTAAAGTGCTTTTGTAACTAAGTCCGGTGGTAGCTTCAGGTAAGGGCTGATCTGGATTTAAACACAATCTCAGCCCTGTATTCTGTTTTCTTCCCGATGTTCCAGTCTGGAAGACTGTTCTTAAAGCCCCAAAATGTGTGGCAGCTGCTCTGGAGGCTGCAGATTGAAAATCTGGTGATAGAGTATTTGTTGAAGGTGCTGTCACTAAAGTTCAACGCAGGTGTTCCCAAGGGAAGTCCTGAGCTGTACTCTAATTGGATCCACCAACTTGTACTTGCCATGAACCAATCCCCTTCTCCAGGGACGCGTACTGATTGGCTTAGATCTCTTCCCCTCTGGAAACTCACTGGGTGGAAAGCAGGAGAAGGAGCGGGCCCAGGGGACTCAGCTGGACCAGGCTTGCTTCCAAGGCCCTCATTGTGATCAGAGCAACACAGCATGGCAGGGTCTCAGGAAGTGTTTGAGGCTCTTCCTTGGGTGATGCTTGCTGCGTGCTTGTGGCGATGGGCAGTTGTGGCCTAAGCACCTTTGCTGGCACTCCAGGTTGGGGCCTTTGTTCATTTAATGTGGAGGCCTGGACAGCACCTTGGGGTGCCTCCTCATAGATCCTCTCCCCATAGCTGCCCTTCAGAACCTTCTCCTGGTGGACCATCCCCTCCTGTCCTGAGGTTTGTGTTTTAGAGGGAAGATTCCTGGAGACCCGGGAATTTGAGCTGGGGCCCCATAGGTACCAAAGTCTGGGTAAAGTCAGGGAAGTGTTGGTTTAGTGGCAGCTAGGGCCCAGTGGAGTGGATTGGGGCAGTTGGGTGGTATGGGAGCGCTTAGCCGTGTTCCATCTTGGTGGTTTGAGAAGGCCGGGAGGACCCAGGACCAGGAGGAGGGACAAGGCAGGGGAAGTGTCTCTACTTGTGAGTCCTGTGTTCCCCACTGTGCCCAGGACATAAGCAAGTCACCAAATAGCCCCAGGCTTCCCCAGGTGTCCAGAGGAGGAAGTAGAGAATGAACAGATGTAAGAGTGTGGTCACCCAACCACCAAAGGCTTATCGTTTTTTGGTGGGGGAGGTGCTGGGGATCAAATGCAGGGCCTTGCTCTTGCTAGGCAAGCGCTCTACCACTTGAGCTAAATCCCCACCACACCAAGCACTTATAGAGATTTACCGAGCTCTTTCTATGTTCAGCTCCCCCCACCCTGCAGTGCTCCGCAGGGAAAGCTTGTCTAAGGACAGGAAGTGTACCACTCAGTGTACTGCTCATGGCATGCTCCGGCACCAAGTGTTACCATTTAAAAATCTTTGCACATTTGGTGGATTCAGAGTTTTCTGTCATCTTCAACTTCTCCACCTCTCAAGGCCTGTGGCTCACAACTACTCTATGAAAGAGGTGTCCTTAGCCCTGTTTCACAGGTGGAGGAACTGGGGCTCAGAGGCTGGAGGTGACCCTGCAGAGGGGCCTGCTGGAGTGGGAGGGGAGGGGTGCAGAGGATGGAGCGGCTTTGATCTGAAGCCTGCCTCTGCTTCATGTGGCCACAGAGCCTGCAGGTGGGCAATAGGTGGCATTGGGCTGCAGGTGGCCTAGTGTGAACCAGCAGAGTGGAGAGGACAGGGCGGGCAGAGGCTAGGAGGTAGAGAGGCCAGTGATAAGGATCTTTTGGTCTCCCCCTTCTCCTCCTCTTCCTCCTCCTCCTCCACACTGGGGATGCAACCTGGGGCCTCATGTACACAAGGCAAGCACTTCAGCACTGAGCTACACGCCAGCCCTGGCCTCCTGCTTCTACCCCTTAACTTTGGCCTCTGACCAGCCCAGCCTTATGAGGAGGCCTTTTCTTTCAGGAGTGCTGGGAGACCTCACCCTCCTGCCCTGGCTTCAATTTCCACTCTTGCTTGGGATCCCTCCCCCATTCAAATAATGCCATATCCAACAGCCCTGTGACCCTCCCGCTCCCTTCTGGCCACAGCTAACTGTTAGAACTGAAGCCAGGTTGCTGGTTGCAGTCTGTACCTTGGGTAACTGCTGTTTGACTCAGGGCAAGTTGCTTCTCCCTAATTTTTTTTTCCTTCTTTGTTTTGGTGCTGGGGATCGAACTCAGGGCCTTGTACTTGTTAGGCAAGTACTCTACCACTTGAACTAAATCCCCAACCATTTTCTTTTTGTTGTTGTTGTTCTCAACAATAAGGTAGGAGTTGTAGAATGAGGACGTGCATATGAAAGTCTGGGTGTTGGACTTCTATTGAACAACGTTGGGGCTGCAGCTGTGGGGCGGTCTTTTTTGGGGGTGGTGGTGCTGGAAATTGAACTCAGGGTCCTGCACTTGCTAGGCAAGCACTCTACCACTTGAGCTAAATCCCAACCCATGTGGCAGTTTTGCTAGGGGGTCTGATCAGCCTAAGTCTTGATCAGAGTCCTGGTGCCACCACAGGCAAGGCGCAGCCTTCCAGTTTACAGCAGTCCCCACCACTTCCTGTCGCTCACCCTGGTTCTGCCTCTCTTATTTCTCTCTAATTCTCCTAAATACTTGAGGTTGTGACTCTGATATAAATACTACCACACAACAATGAGATTTGTGAAATGTCAGAGATGCTCTTAAATTTTTCTTGTTTCAGCTGGGCCCGGTGGTGCATACCTGTAATCCCAGCACTCAGGAGGCTGAGGCAGGAGGATTGCCATAAGTTTGAGGCCAGCCTGGAGTACATATTGAGACCCTGTCTCAAAAAAACAAAAACAACAACAAAAAAAATTTTTTTGTGTGAAGAGATAAATTCATATGATTCAAAAGTCAAAGGACACAAAAGAATACATACCAAAAAAAGAAAAATCTTCCACATGCCCTGATGCTCAGCCACAAAGTCCCTAAGGCCATCAGTTCCTATGTAGTCTTCAGGGCTTGTAAAAAAATATGTATATAATAAAAAAATTAGGGACTGGGCATATCGGTCAGTGGTAAGGTGCCTGCCTTCCATGTGTGAGACTATGTGTTTGAGCCCTAGCAATGCAAAAATACCCATACCCCCTTCCCCATCACATTAGTTGAATATTACTTTTAGGGAAAAATTAGGAAATACAAAAGGGAAGAAAATGAAAAATTACCTGATATTCCTCTCCATAGCTAAGCTTTGTTTCTCAGCATGTTAATACATGCACTTGCCAGTTTTTCTTTATTGATACAGATTTTAATTGCAATAGCATCAATATGTAAATAGCTTGTCTAAATTCAGAAAGTGATTGTGAATACCTTTCTGTGTCCATGATTCTATCTCGCTGCTGTGTTTTACAGCCACACAATATTCCGTTGTATGCGAGGGCCATGATGTAGCTCCACTGTTTCTACTTTTGGCTACTTGGACAGTTCTCAGTTCCCTGCTATTTTTAACAGTGCTGCAGCGAGCATTGTTGCGCCTGTGTCTTTGCTCACCTGTCCATGTATTTCCTAAGGAGGCCCTCCCTAGACTTGGAATTAACGGGCTGACGGATATGCCCGCGCATGCAGATTTTAAGGGCTTTCCACGCCTGGCCTCCAGGAGATCCTGTCATTTCCTGTGACCAGCACAACATGGGCAGGGTCCAAAAAGCGCTGTCTTCTCAGTGGTGAGGCGTGCATCTCCCCAGCGCAGCACGTCCTGCCGCTTTCTCTGGGCAGCTGGGATCCCTGCACTCTCCGGGAGCAGCACTGTGGAAGGCATCCAGACCTCCCCCTGGATGGGCGTCGTGGAGCCACTTGGGTCTGAGTCTTGTTGAGGGTCTCACACATGGTGTTCAGAGAACCCGGAAACCCGGATGGGCTCACGCCACGTGGTACTCAGGTCCTCCTTCCAGAGCTGGCCAGAGCCGGGGACCAGGGGGGCCCAGCCTGGCCATTCCCTGCTGCTGTCACTGTGGTGGGACGGTCTCTGTCCCCTGCTCTCTGCACCTGGTTGGGAGTGGGTAGGGTGGGGACACACCTTTGTGCACGTGAGTACACAGGAGTGCATATGTGTAACCATGCACATGAGTGTGTGAAGATGGGTAACTGTGGGTGTTGAGAGCATGTGTGAGCCTGGGAGTCTGCCTGAGCGTGCAGTGAGTGTGAGGGAGGTGAGCAAGTGTGACTGTGTGTTATAGTTCGTGTCTAGATGTCCCCCCAAAGCCTCATGTGGTAAGAGGTTGCTCGATCTAGATGTGTGATGCTGGGATTAAGGGCATGTGATTACTAAATCACACCGATTGGTTAGCACCGCCCTAATCCTAGCAGCCTGGATAAAATATAAGATACAGGGAGAAGCTGGTTAGTCCCCTTGCTTACCTCCTTGCTTACCTTGCTGCCTTCTGCCTGTCTGCCTGCCACCCTGCCTCAGACCCAGCTGACTGTGGACTGAAACCTCTACAAACTGGGAGCCAAATAAACCTTTCTTCCCCTAACTTTGGGTGTCGGGTATTTTGTCTCAGCAACGAGAGAAAAGTAACTAAGACAGTAAGTGTGTGGGTGTGTACGTGTGTTGTAAAGGTGTGTGAGGACTGTGTGAGTGTGAATGTGTGTGTGTGACAGGATGTTTCTGATGTGTGAGTGTATGTGTGTGTTTGCATGTGGGAGTCTGTGTGTGTGTGAGTGTGACTTTTCTGTGTGTTCGTGCTCTGTGAGGGTTGCGTGGCTGATGTAAGCTCTGTGGCTGCGGGCTGGGACTCTGTCACAACACGGGTTCAGCCTCTGTCTGCACAGACAGAGGACTCTTGGCCCGGGGGATTGATGGTGATGACCCTGATGGAGGTGTAGAACCAGGGACAGAACAGAGGACAGAGCCAGGGCCGGGTGGAGCCCATCTCCAGGCCTCCGGTTTGGGCTGTCAGTGGAGAAGGGCAGTGGCGAGGGAGGCTGGGGGTCTCTGCCCACGGTTCCTGCCACCCTGCCCATTCTGGTCCTCACACCCATTGTGCTTGTTCTTTGCACTTGCCATTCCCTCAGCCAGGCACACTTGCCCTTCTCTTGGTCAGCCCGGGGCGGTGTCATCCTTCATTGTGTACCTGGAAGCTGCCATCTCAGAGTAGCCTCTCTGGGTCCTAAGATTAGCCTTGGAGCAACGCCCCACCCCCACCCCGTGTTGCCTTTCAGTCTCCATCTGTCTTCACCACCCACCACTGTTCTCTGGTGCCACATCATTCCTGGTCCATGGTGGGTGGTCAGTCAGTGTTTGATGAGTGAATAAATACGCACACTTGTTGATTCAGCCGTTCCCTAACGACTTATAAAAAGTCCAGTTAAGGCTCTTGTCTGGGGCAGAGCCTGGTTGTAACTGCTGTCCCCACCGAGGGATCAGCGTGGAGTGGTGAGGTGCACTGGCCAAACTGTCCTGAAGGTCCCGTGTTTGTCTGGATGCTGCTAACATCACAGTAGCCTGCCACCTGCGTGCTGTGCGACCTCGGGCAAGTCATGTGCCCACTCTCAGCCTTGACTTCTTTATCTGGAATGTGGGATGAGAGGACATCATCACTGCCTAGGTTCATTTCTGCAGGGTGGCCAGATGGCCCTTGGGCAACGATGCCACTCTTCTGGGGCTACTGTGAGGATCAGACAGGGTAACACCACGGAGTACCTGGGGCTCCTCTGGGTGTCCCCAGAAGCTGATAGGGCGCTGGGGGGGCGGCTCTGGAGGACGGCGTGGACCCGCCTGGGTGCAGGGCCTCAGAGCAGCCATCTGGGAAGGACACTCTTCCTCTCTAACATCAGGGACTTCCTGGGTAAAGGGCCAGGAGGCTGAATCCCTGGGTGGTGCTGTGGGGAAGGCAGCGGGCGCTGGTGGCCAACCACATGGTTTGCCTTGGTGGCTTGAAGATGGCAGCCAGCAGGCCAGGCGCCCCTGCCATGCGCCTCTCTAACCAGCGTCCCTGTGAACATTCAGGCTTAGAGCCCACATCTCTTTGACCTCGGCACCTGCAGGGAAGGGACTTACCCAGAGCTGCGGGCTACAGGAGGCCTTGCGAGGTCCTGCCTGGGCTTTCTTCCCCCTCAGCTGTTGTGCTCCTGTGACATGGAATTTTCCACAGGGACACGCGTCGCTTTCAGCCTGGAGCCCTCAGAAGGGGCCTGCGGTGGTCCCTTACCCAGGTCCCGCAGCCTCTGGGTGCTCCTTTCTGTTCCTGCCCCCCAGGGACACACGGGCCGCAGGGCCTGGTCACTGGCGGAAGGCGGGGATTGCTGCCAGCCCACGACACAGCTGGGCCGGACCCATGAGCAGGGACAGGCGCTTCCCCTCGAGGGCTGTGGACTCTGCGGGCCCAGTCTTCACTCTGCCTGGGGGGCGGGGGCTTCTGTGCCCCCGAGTGTCCCCTGCCTAAGACTTGGAGCTGAGCCTAGGTGACCAAGTTGGGGAAGGTTCTTTGGTTGTCTGTGGAAAGAGGAAGCGCTTTCTGGATGCTTCTTCAGCTCTGTCAAGCAGAACGGTAATGCAGAGCCCATCTACTGAGCCTCCCTGCATGCCAGGCCTGGCGCTGCCAGCCTCGAGTTCATGGCCCTGTGGTCATTGCTGATGTCCTTCTTCTTCCTCTCCCCTGCCCCTCCTCCTTGTCCCCCTTCACCTCCTCCTCCTCTTTCTTCTTTTTCTTTTGTGGGGCTGGGGATCAAACTTAGAGGTGCTGTAGCCCTGACTTACATCCCCATCTCCAGCCTTTTTTTGTGGGGGGAGGGTGAGGCTAGGCAGGCACTCTACCATTTGAGCCAAATCCCCAACCCCTCTAGCCCTTTTTATTAATTTACTTTTTAAATTTTGAGACAGGATTTCACTAAATTGCCCAAGTTGGTCTGGAATTTGTGATTCTCCTGCCTCTGCCTCCTATGTAGCTGGGATTATAGGCTCACTGCTATTGTTAGATGAATCATAATAATTACTGATGTTATCGAGCACTTGATTTGAGCCGGAAGCCAGGCAGTGGGCCAAGACTGTCTGAAGAGGATTTCTTTCTTTTTTTTTGAGACAGGGTCTCACTATGTAGTTCAGACTGGACTTGAACTCACCGTGTAGCCCAGGCTGACCTTGAACTCATGCCTCAACCTCCCGAGTGCTGGGATTATAGGTGTGCCCCACCACACCTAGCTACGTCTGCAGATGATTTCATGAACAGGTTCTACATTATTATTAATATCTGTTATTCTTATTTTACGGATGAGGAAAATGAGGCCCAGAGAGGTAAAGTGAATTGTGTAAAGTCACGCAGCATCATCGAAGAATCCTGGCCCCAGAACTTTGGCCTCTTCTGGCCTAAGTGCCTAAGCGTGCATGATCTTGCCGCTCAGTTTCCTCCTGCCTTCTAGATGTTTCTACTAGATGCATGGCTGTTTTTCTTCCCTGTGCTATGCATTTTTGCATTCTTCCCACCTGTTATCTGGGTTTTGCTCTGACTCTGTAGGGACTGCAGTGACATAAACTCCAGCTCTGGGCTCTCCTTGTTGGAAGCAGACCTGCCAGCTCTGTTTGCTGCCTTTTTGAAATAAATCTCACCAGTCATCATGTGACATTGCGGTGTCCCTCATCTTAGCTCAGCTTTCCATTCTGATCAACAATGTAGGACCACAAAGTGAAGAGTGTCCTGGATTGCCTAGACACAGGGCCCTGGAGTAAACGGCTTCAAGAAGAAAAGCCTGCAACTTGAAGGAAAGATGGATGGAAAGGAATGAACCATGAACGCTGTGTGGGAGAGGATGGCCCTGAGGAAGGTCCTGAGGGCTAGCTGTTGTTTAAAAACATAGGCCAAGTCAAAACTACAACAGAGGTCCTATAGACATCTTCACTGGCTTTATTTTTGATTCTATTGGGCAACACTTCATTCCATAATGGAATGATTGTTGCAATGAACTGAGCAGAAAAGGTTGCCTTTACAGACAAAAGGGCTGAAGAAAGCCAAAAACAAAGGAAAAGAGCAGACTGATCCTTTCATAGTTATTTTCCCTATAAGGCTGGGACAGGAGAGAAAACAAAGAAAATAAAGGACAGGTTAACCCCAGGTTATTCAAGTTACTTTTTTTTTTTTTTTTGAGATGGTCCTCATTGTGTTCCCCAGGTTGGCCTTGAACTCCTGGTTGCAAGAGATCCTCTCGCCTCAGCCTCTGGAGTCCCTTCAGATTATTTTGTTGTTTTTGGTAAGGATTAAAGGCAGAAAGAATTTCATTATTATGTCAATTGAAACCGGCCCTTTTGGGAATTTGGCTGTTATGGCTCCTGATCTTCTCAGACAGTCTGAGAACTTTGTTTTGCTTTGATGAAGTGGAACTTTAGCGTGAGTGACGCCATTTTGACTTTTAGCCTGTCCCTTAGGGCCTCCTAGTGCAGGAGTTTAGTCCTTCTGCAGTTCTTATTTCTTTAACACCTTCTGAGCAGTGGTGTGTACTGATAGACTGGTTACCACAAACACCCCAGGATAGTGCCGCTCTCAGGGTAGGACAGCTCAGAGTGCCTGTGCTTGGCAGCCTCTTTTCGACACTGTAACCTCTCATCTGGCCTCCCAAACATCCAGGAGAGAAACTGGTTTAAAGCTGTCTGCCTCCCTTTCACTCACCTCCCAGGGAAATGTGGCTGAGGCTGCAGTTTGCTCACCACACATCCACACCCCTTTTTGTTTTTTTCTGGTGCTGGAGATCGAACTCAGGGCCTTGTGCTTCCTAGGCAAGCACTCTAACCACTGAACTAAATCCCCAGCCCCACATCCCTGTCTTTGTTAGTGAGAGAAAACCAGTGCAGTTAGGTGTGTCAGTGGGCTTTCTATAACACCACGCTCCTTGCCTCTCAGAAGGCAGCCAATGAGATGTAAGCAAAGATTATTGGGTGGGGTTTCTGGGAAGTCTCTTTGCAGGAGGGTGACTCAGCTGGAAGGCAGCCCTTTTTACCTTGCTCCTGCTTACTCCCTGTTGCTTTGAACATAGTTGTGATTTCTGGAGCTACAGTAACTGTTTTGGGATCATGAGGTGACCTCAAGGATGGGAACTAGAGCTCTATTGACCTCTACCTGGCCACCTCAAGGCTTCTCTTTATAGGAGAGGAACATCTCATCCCTATCTTGTGTTGGTCACTTTTTTTGGTTCTATGTAACTTGTAGCCAGGTGCAATTATGAACTAATACCAAGGGTTTCTGAGTACAGGTGAGGGGTTGCTTACTATTAATACAGGAGGTAGGGCGTGGCAAAGCTGGCCGGAAAAATAAGTTGGACTTGTTAGTTACAAGATCCCAGGACCACCAAATAGTTCCTGGGATGCCGTGTGTAGAATTCTTTCAAGTTCCCAGGAGATGCGGGTAACAAATAAAGACACAGAAACCACGAGGAGCCTGTTATTGTGACTCTTCACAGTAGCCCCTTCTGTGTCTTCTGGACCAGGGTGCTCTTTTCCTCCTTTCCTCTTTTGTTCAGCCCAAGTTTGCTTTGCAGACCTAGTTTTTTCCCTTACCCCTTCACCCCTCACTTTTCTTTTCTTTTCTTTTCTTTCTTTCTTTCTTTCTTTCTTTCTTTCTTTCTTTCTTTCTTTCTTTCTTTCTTTCTATTTATTTATTAGAAACAGGGTCATGCTCTGTAATTCAGGCTGGCCTTGAACTCACTATGTAGCCCAGGCTGGCCTCGAACTCATGGTTATCCTCCTGCCTCAGCCTCCCAAGTGCTGGGATTACAGGTGTGTGCCACCATGCCTGGCTCACCTCTACTTTTCAAATAAACTTTTGGCACTGTTTTTGACTTGTCCTGTTCAATTCTTTGTTCGAGGCAAGAAGCACCTAGAATATCGGTGAGGTGTTTCTAAAAGGAGCTACCCAATAACACTATCTCCATTCAGGACTAGAAAGAAGTCAGACAGGGCTGCGGCAGGATGTCCCTGACTTGCGTGTGTGGGGACCAGGCCTGTTGGAGTTTGGCTGCTGTTGTGGCCATATTACCAGGTGGGACCTCTAAGGGCGACTAGCTCCCTGGGGCGGAGCCCTGGTGAACAGGTTCAGGCCATGGTAGTGGGTTTGGGTCAGTTACCTCGAGAGTGAGTTCATTGTAAATTCAGCCCCCTTTGCCTCCTGTCTCTCTCTCTGCTATTTCCTCACCTTGCTGCACCTTCTGCCATGTTACAATGTAGCAAGAAGGCCCTAGCCAGGCCCAAAACATGCTCTTAGACATCCCTGCTTCCAGAGCTATAAGAAAAAAATCCCTGTCTGATAAATCACCTGGTTTGTAGCCCATGCCCACAATCCCTGTACTCAGAAAGCTTAGGCAGGAGAATCTCAAGTTTGAGCCCAGCCTAGCCTATATAACGAGACCTCATCTCTAATATTACAATGACAACAAAATCATCTGGTTTGGAGAATTGTGTTGTGCAGACAGAAAGCAGACTGAGAGGCTTCTGTGCTGGGCAGGGCCTGGTGTGGGCTTGGTTTTGTTCACAGGAAGTGGGGGAGAATGAAGGTGTTGTGTGGAAGTGCCCAGGGAGACTTGGAGGCTGCGAC
Organism: Hystrix cristata; assembly: GCA_004026905.1. Taxonomy (NCBI): domain Eukaryota; kingdom Metazoa; phylum Chordata; class Mammalia; order Rodentia; family Hystricidae; genus Hystrix; species Hystrix cristata. Next base: position 96,443 of record PVJO010002750.1, on the reverse strand, counting down.
AGGCTATGGAAAGAGGTCTGGGTGGAGGCCTGTGGAGCTATTTCTATGAGAGGCACTGAGTTTCCTGGCTCAGGCAGAGTCCCTGCCAGCTGCCCCAAGCCCAGCCTGACCTGCCTGTGCAGCCCGTAAGCGCTGGGGGCAGCCCTGGTGGCCAGCAGGGTGCGGTTCCAGACTGGGGCTCAGCAGAGGTGGAGGATGTAGGAGGAAACAGGAGGACAGTCCAAGGGGAGACAGGCTTGGCCTTGAACCTGGGCATATGCGAGCCGCTCTGGAGGGCTCCCTGGGACCCCTGGGTCCAGGTGGCGGGGCGACTGGGGGCCTGCGGGTGTGCAGCCGGGTGCGGTTTAGCTGGAGCCCTCATCTGTACCCGGGGTGGCCAAGTGGGATGCGCAGGTTACACAGGGAGCCGGCACCTGACGCGCTTAATTAACATCGTAAATCCTGCAGCAGGTCCCAGCTGTGTGGCCTTCTTGTTACCCGGTGCAGACGCGCCCCGAGGAAAGCTGGATTCAGCACAGTTCCATAAACATCCCTGAAGTTCATGGCCTCGCTGCTGTCTTGCAGCTCACACTGCATTTTCTCAGTTGGGTCCAAGTTTGCTTATGGAATCAGCAATCTGGATTTAAAGGCATACACAACCGTTTCTCTCTCTGTCAAAAACTTGTCCCTCAGTTTAAGCAGCTCTGTTTGGATGACCATTTGCTAAAAGACTTGGTTGTCAGAAATGTCTCTTTGCTAATTGACGGTCATAATAAAGACCCAAAACCCGCAGACAGTCAACACACGAACAGCTGTGAAGCACGCTTGCTCTTGTGAGTGTGGTGGAGGATGTCTTCTTCCTTTCGTTCTCTCTCTCTCCCCCTCCCTCCCTCCCTCCCTCCATTCCTTCCTCCCTTCCTCCCTTCCTTCCTTCCTTTTTCCTTCTGAGAGAGGTTCTCACTTTGTTGCCCGGGTGACCTTGAACTCGTGACTCTCCTGCCTCAGCCTCCCAGGTAACTGGGATTACAAGTGTGCACCACCATGCCTGACATGGAAGGAAATTTTTTTTTTTTTTGGTGCTGGGGATCGAACTCAGGTCCTTGCACTTGCTAGGCAAGCGCTCTATCACTTGAGCTATATCCCCAACCTGGGAAGGAAATTTTAATCCTCATTTACAGCCAGAGAATCCAGGGTGAGGTCTGATTTGGGAAGGTGCAGCCAGTGATTGGTGGAGAATCTGAAGGTCTTTTTCTGTCATCTCACACCTTGAGCTATTAGTACCAAAGGAAAATGGGCTCCTGATCAACCCAGATATTTGTTTAAAGAAAGTGTTAGCTGGTGTTTGAGCAGTAGCTCTGAGTCTGTCTCAGGGCCAAGTGCCTTGATCTGTGATTTTGCTTAATATAGCAGATTGCCCAAATATCTCTCCCTCCTACTTATATTATCTTTCTCTCTCTCCTTCCTTTCTCCTGCCCTCCTTCTTTCTCTTCCCTTTCCTCCTTCCTTCCTTCTTTCCTCTCTTTTTTTGCAGTGCTGGGGATGGAACCTACAGCCTTGAGCACTCCAGGCAAGTGCTCTGTGTTAGAAATTGTCCCATCTGGGCGATGTGTGCAGCTGCAGAGGGAGCAGGCCCAGCTGTGGAAGGGTCTCAGGAAGCTGAGGGGTGGACACAGAGGACATGTAGGTGGCTGGTAGTCCAGAGTGTGACTGTGCACTGTCCACACAGCCTGCACTCTGCACATGCCCCCACAAGTCAAGGGAAGGTGCTGGGACTTCTGAGGGCCTTGTGGTGGTCTGTAGGGGACAGGGCAAGGATGGGAGCAGGCACTTTGTGAGAGAAGGGTGAAGGTCACCAGGGGTATTGGTCAGGTTTTGTTGTGGTGACAAAATACGTGACATAAACAGCTTAAAGAAGGAGGGTTTATTTTGCCTTATGGTTTCAGAGGTTTCAGTCCATGGTTAGCTGGCTCCAAAGCAGGAACATTATGGCAGAAGGGTGTACTAGAGGAATGCTGCTCATCCCATGGCAACCTTCAGGAAGTAGTGAGTAGAGAAAGAGCCAGCGAGCAGAAGGAGCTGGTGACAAGGATACCCACTTCCAGGTCATGCCCCTAGTGACCTGCTTCCTCCAGCCAGGCTCTACCTCCTAACAGCACGTGCAGCTAGGACCTCATCAATGAATTAATTCTCTGGTATGTGAAGCACCCCCATGATCTAATCACCTCCTAAAAGCCCCACCTCTGGACATGTGAGCCTTTTGGGGGACAATTTTGATCCAAACCGTAAGACCAGGCAGCTGAGGAGCTGGTGGTTTTGTGCCATGGTGGCCTCTCTGGGGCCATGGTGTGCCCAAAGGAGTGACCGCTTGACAGCCCAGGTCTGTGTCTTGGCTTAGCAAACACTAAACTCTCATGCCACCCTGTGCTTTGGAGGGAGGTGTGGGCAGTGGATGGTGGAGCCCCAGCATGGGGAGGACAGGTTGGTTCCACCACCCCCAGCAAGATACTGAGAGCCTTATACAGAGCTGGCACCTCAGTTTCCCAGCTGGAAAGTCCTGGGAAGCTTCTGTGTGAGCATTTTGTAAACTGTGCCCCTTGGAGCTCTAGGATTTTCTAAGACAAGGCTGTATAACCCTTGAGGCTGTGGGGACTCAGGGAGCCCCCACTCTGGTGCACTGAGGGCTGGTCCTCCAAAACCTGCTGAGTAACAGGATTCCCGCATGTGCTTTGGAACACTGCTCTGGGTAGGGCCTGCTCTGAGTGTGGGAATTCTCTTGGGAGCCGGCCAGGGTTGTCATAAGAGGTGATTTATGAGCCAAAGAGGTAAATCATTAATTTGCAGGCAAAGAGTCTTGGCAGCCTAATTGACAGGCAGTAACCGGCCCCAGGCAGGCTTTCCTGGCCAGCAGGCCACCGAGCCCTCAGAAACCCCCAGAAACCAACAAGGGAGCCTGAGAAGGAGGAAAGGGCTTGATATTCTGGCAAGAAGCAGTAAAAACACCTATTGTGCTCAGTGCCTCACAGATGTCACTTCTAACCCTTAAAGGAGCCTCCATGCGGGCTCACAGGCGCCCTGTTTACAGCCAAGACGTCTGTGGATCGGGAGGCTTTGTCCCTTGCGGCAGAAGTCAGGGCCAGGGCTCCAGCCTGCTGCACCCTGGGCCCTTGCGCGCCACTGTCCTGGGTCACTCAAGCCTTGGCCTCCCTTCTTGCTTCTTCCCCACAAGCCTGGGAACTCAGCCTGTGCCCCCCATTTTTAATTGGTACACACCAAATGTACGACTTTATGGAGTACAATGTGATGTTTATACACTTCCGCGCTCTTTAACAATCAAATTGGGGTAATTAGCATATCAATCCATTATCATTTCTTCGTGGTGAAACATTCAGAATCCTCTTTTCAGCCAGGCAGTGGCCCCTGTGGTCCCAGCTACTTAAGAGGCTATGGGGATTGAACCCAGGCCCTCCTGCATGCTAGGCAGGTGCTCCACCACTGCGCTATGTTCCCATTCCCAGCCCCACATTTCACTTTTCTTCCCCCTTGCACTGGGAATTGAACCCCGGGGCCTTGGACCTGCTGGCATTTGTACATGATTAGTGTTTCCCTGTTGGCTGATGACACCGAGCCCCCTTTTCTATCTTTCTTAGTCCTCTGTGTGTTTTTTCTGGAGAAAGAACTTTGTCCAACAGCACAGCCGGTGGGATCGAAGATTCAGAACTGCAGTGTGGCCCCAAATGAATAAGAGTCTCTGTTCTCAGAGTCCAAATTCTCAGCAAAGCAAAGCTGGATGAGAAGGGACGATCTGGGGGGCAGAGCATGGCAGTCACTGCTCAGAGCTGGGCCTAGCTGGACTGGGAGGACTGAGATGCACAAAGGCCCAGAGGCCCCCAGCTCGTCTCCACTTTAACAGTGAATCGGATCCAACTCGAGGCTCCTCCCAGCCCCCCTTTTCCAAAGAACCCTGGTCCCTGGGACACACGAGACGGTCCCAGCATTAGCCCCTCACCCCAAACATGACACAGGTGAGCGGTACCTCATCCTGGGACAGTGGACGCAGCAGCCAGTGCCCTAGAAGGACGGTGCCACTGCCGAGAGGACAGGTGTTGGCTGAGGACAGACAACACTCAAGGGACAAGTGAAAACGGGATTCAGGCTCCTCAGGAGGCGGAGCCCCCGTGACCCATGATTTAAACCTCACTGGAGGGAGCTGCCCAACGAGAGGCCAGTAGTGTGGCCTGCGCTTTCTGTGGCTACTTGGGCTCACAGCTTGTGGGAACACTTGCTTTTGGGATAAAATGTGCAGTGACATTACTTTTGGTCTCCTGAACTACCGTAAGACTCCCTGCACCTCCCTCTGGCCTCATGCTCGTGCCGCCTGTTCCAAACTCTGGGTGCTTTGTGAGCAAGCTCCTTGTCACAGTCCAGCGGCCATCGGAGGCAGCGCCGCAGAGGCCGTTCCCAGTGCTGTCTCCTCTTGCACCTGCACCTGACTGTGCTGCTGGAGGGTGCGTCTCGGAGCGGGACCAAGTGCTGCAGCGACACAGTCTCATGGTGACTCCAATGGTAGCCGTCGTTCTAGGTGCAGTTTCTGCCCCTGGTGCCCAGTATGCAACTTCCCACCTGTCCAAATCGCCATTCTTCATAGCAACTGCTACAAAGGAACTATGGGAAACAGTGTGCTTTTACCTGCACCCTTCACAGACTTGCCCCAGGGCCACCCCAACCCTCCTGCTTTCTGCCAAAGTAGAGCCAGCAGAGATCCTGATCTCACATTTCCACAGCTCTCAACCCTGGCTGTCCCTGGGTGACGTGGCGCTGACTGGCCTGCTGTGGCTGGAGTGCCTGTTCCCTCTCAACAAGCTGAAATGTATTTGCCACTGTCATGGTCTGGGGAGGTGGGGCCTTCGGAAGGTGTTTAGGGGACTAATGCTCTTCTGGGCGTGGGGGTGCCTTCACTCCAACTCGCTCCTTCTCGCTCCTCTGCTCTGTCTTGCCTCCCACCATCTTTTTTTTTTCGGTGCTGGGGATCGAACTCAGGGCCTTGCGCTGGCTAGGCAAGCACTCTACCACTTGAGCTAAATCCCCAACCCTTCCTCCCACCATCTTATGAGGCAGCAAGAGAGCCCCTGCCAGAAGCAACCCCTTGACCTTGGACTTCCCAGCTTCCATCCTGAACTGTGAGGAAATACATTCCTGTTCTTCAGAGTTGCCCAGCCTGCAGCATTGTGGGAGCACAGATGGACTGAGATGGGGGCTGGGGCAGGGTGTAGTAAGTGCTCCTTAGCTGCTTGTGGACATTTAGACAAATGCAGATAAGATGCAGGAGGCTCACCCCATAAAGTGCAGGGGCCATCACCCCAGTGAGGTGTCAAGACATCCTTACCACCAGAGAGTGGGGGTTTCGTTCCACAGGTGAGCATGTTCCTCCCATCGGGACCCAGGAGCCCAGGAGGGGCCGGTGTTGCCCGGGGACCAGGACAAGAGCAGACTGCCCTGTGCCGTGCTCTGGCAGTCTGAGGGTGCTCAGAGGGTGTATGTGAGGACCATGGTGGGCTGCTGGAGGGTCGCCCTGCAGGTCTTGAGGATGAGGTAGCAAATGTAGCAAATCTGTGTCCTTTTCTGCAACCGACTTTCCTCCTTTAGAGAAATAGCTTGCAGCTGGGCCCTGTCAGGGACTCACCACTGCCTCAGGTCAGGTTCCCATGAAACAGAGTCAGAGGCAGAGGTCTGTGGGCAGGAGGTTTATTGGGAAATATTCTGGGAAATAATGCCCACAAAGGAGTGGAAGAAAACTTGGGCAGAGGGAGGCAGGAGCCTCCCCTGGAGCACCATCAGATCCTGGGTGTTTGGGGACTGTTGAACCACGCGGCCAGTGTGGGTGCAGCTATCTGTCCCCAGGTGGCGATGTGTTTAAGCCCGAATTGCAGAGCAAGATGGCTCAGACCCATTGATGCTGTCTGCTGTCCCCTCTGATCCACACCTGTGGCAGGAGGAATATTTGATCAAGGAGAAAATGTGCCAGGCCTGGTTTCCAGATGATTCCGCAGATATCCTGGCATTGACAAGACATGGATGTCTGTGGTTTTGTAGCCTCAGTTAGGGGTTGCCCTGAAAGACAGTGAAAGGCAGATATTCAAGCAAAACTTTGGGGTTTCTGCCTTGTTTAGACTGACAAGAGACTGGACTATGGGTCTACAGAGGGTCTACTTACTAATGTTTCAGCTCAGGGACCGGCAAATCTGGCTACTGTCTGATTTTGTAAATGAGAAGTTTTATTGAGTGTGAGAGTGTAGCTCAGTGGTAGAGTGCTGGTCTAGCATGCACAAGGCCCTGGGTTCAATCCCCAGTGCAACAAAAACAAAAACCAAAGCAAAACAGCAAAAACTTTTATTGGCATACTGTCGCACCCATTTATTTGGATAATTTCAAAAAAGAACTTTGGTCCACAAAGCCTGACGTATTTGTAAGCTTGCTAGAAAAAAACCACCAGCCCTGGTGGAGCTGAATGGTCAGAGATCAGGAAAGAATAGGGCTGGAAGATGGGTGGAAAAGAAGATGTGGATAAGAAATAAGTGTCCAGAGCCACTTACCAGAGGTGAGACTTCAGTTTCCAAAGGACCAGTTACAGAGGGGACTCTGGGTAATCAGAAGGGCGCCCCCCAAGGGCGCTCAGGGAAAGGATTCTCCAGGGGAATTGGTCATCCTCTTTCTGCAGCCAGCCGAGTGCTGGCTCAATGAGTCCTGGCTCAATGAGTCCGTGTTCAAAGTGGCTGCAATGGCAGCCACCACACACTGCCCCTCACCAAGGCTGACCTGGAGAGCCTTCTGCCAGGACCTGAGCCCCATGCTGAGCCCCAGTATAGCAGCGCCCGGGACCGCATGAGTGAGCTGATTACCGGCTCTGATCTGTCGTGGAAGGAAGAGAGATTTGCTTTCAGGGAAGAGGCACATATTCTGGAGATGGCTTTGCCTTCCCCGATCCCAATGCTTCTGCCAGGCTGTTGTCTGTGGGCTTTGTGAACACCTTATTGAATGTCACCAGATAACTTTGCTTCTGATCAAGCAATTCTCTGTCTCTCAGCATAGCAAGAAGGAGACTACCTACAGGGCAGGAAGAGAAGACCCACTGCACAAGAAATCAGCCTGCCAGCACTTTACCTTGAGCTTGAACTTTTGTCTTCCAGAACTGTGACGATCCCTTTCTGTTGTTTGAGCCACCCGGCCTGTGGAGTTTTACTGTGGCAGCCCAAGCAGATTAACGCAGGGCCAGACTGTCTTCTTTGTGTGAGGGATAGTTTCATCCTATTATGTAAAGACAGAGTTATTTCAAAAATGTTTTCAGTGCTGGAGATGGAACCCAGGGCCTCATACACGCTGAGCACGTTCTACCACTGAGTCACACTCCCAGTTGAGCAGATGGGTGTGTATGAAGCTGAGTAACCACAAAGGTGGATGTGGCCACTTATCAAGTTATGATCCTCCAGCTGCAAACTCACCCTCTGCTTCTCCTGTCCTCTCCCCTCTCATTCTCTCTCCTGTTTTCTCCTATCTTCTCATCTTCTCTCTCCTCTCCCCCTCCTCTTCTTCTTCTTCCTCCTCTTCCACCTCCTCCCTCTTTCTCTTCCTTGCCTCCTTTTCCTTCTGCTCTTTCTCCTCCTCCTTTCTCTCTCTTCCCTCTCTCTCTTACACACAGGATCTCGCTATGTAGTCCAGGCTGGTTTTGAACTCTGCCTCCACCTCCTGAGTACTGGGCTCGGACAACAGGGGATGCTAGACAGAGTGACTGTGAGGCTGCAGGAGGAGCAGGGGTCTTGCTCCTTCCTTTCTGCTTCCTGGGGACATCTTTCCACAGTCTGCCCCTCCATGCCGCAGCGTTGCCTTCCCGCGGGGGTGGCTGGACACACCTGGCAGGTTTCCTCTGGACAAAATCACTCCCTCACACCCCGGCCACATTGGCGCCTGCTGGCCACGTCTGCTCCTTGGAGGTGGCATTCTGAGCGTCTGAGTTTCGAGGATCCCAACCCCTCTTCTGTCCTCTCAGCCTGGGGTGACCGAAGGGCTTCCAGTACCTCAGCTTTTCTTCTTTGCTGTTTCAGTTCTTCAGTGCTATATTTTAGTCTATCTTTCATAACTATAATGAAATTCCCAAGGCTGAATAATTCATACAGAAAAAGAAGTTTATTTTGGACAGTTCTGGAGTTCTGTCCAAAGTCAGAGGACTCACTCTTGTGACAACCTTCCTAATGGCACAGTCCCCAGGAGGAGCAAGGCATCACGTGGAAAGAGACAGGGCACCCATGGGTGTGTCTCTGGTTTCTTTCCTTCTTGTTTTTTTTTTTTTTTTCCCTCTTCTTATGAAGCCAGCAGTATTCAGTAATGGGGGCTCCACCCTCCTGACCTTGTCTAATCCCAGTCACCTTCCAGAGGCCCCACTTGCAACCCTTATGGTCAGATCCAGTTCCCACCCTCTGAATCCTCCTGACGGGGATTAGAGTCCAGCACATGAATCCTTGAGGGACACACTCAAAACATATCTTAGCCATATCAAATGCCTAGTTAATAATTCCTTAGATTAAATCTCCTCTTTGTAGTGTGGTGGATTCTGTCTCCTGATGAGACCATGACTGATATGGAACTGGAATGCCACAGATTGTGTCCGGAGATTCCCCATAGAGATGGAGAAGAAATCACCCAGAAGTCCCTCTGGTTCCCAAGAGCCCTCTCCCTCCAGACTAGCTGGGGTTCATCCACGGTGGCCCTGTGTGGCTCTGGACCTCCAGCTCCAAGGAGGGTGTGGCATGCTGCCTCAGGGCTCAGGTCGCACTTGTCTCCCTCTGTAAGACCACAGGGTCATGGTGAAGCTCAGGGCCCAGTCTTTCTGTGCCCGTCTTCCTGGCCCCCTCTCAAATCTGGCATGTTTTTTGTAACCAATTGTGGGGGCTTTGGCTCCTTAAGGAGGGGCCGGCCCCCTCTGCAGCATGGGGGTGGAGGTTCTTGAGCACTACCTGCCCTGGACTCCCCTGGCTGGCCACTCCATTTCACTGTCCACGTGTCCTCACGGCCCTTGTTAGATTTCCCATCTCTAAATCACCTCCCCAACCCAGTGACAACAGAAGAAGCCCCTGTTCTTCTTATCCTGTCATGGCGCTTAGGGAGTAGGGAGCAAATGGCCTTCTTCCCCATTCACATCTGCCTCCCTGGCCTCCAGGACCTCCCCTTTCTCCTAAGGAAATTCCACCAGGTGCCTTCCTTCATTTTCCTGTCACTTTCTTACAGCTCCTGCTCTGGCTGTCAGACCAGAGACAGTTCCTTTTCTCCTTGCGTGTGTGTGCACAGCTAGGGACAGTCTGACGGGAGCGCTTCAGCATCTTTGTCTTGGCTTTTGTGTTCAGGACAGCTCCAGCACGTTGTCCTTTGAGGGCCAGCAGAAGGCAGCGGTTGGGAGGAGACCTGGGGGGCAGACTCCTTGGCTTAAACCACGCTCCCTTCCACCAATGGCTCTGATTTTAGGCACGTTATTAAGCTCTCTGTGTCTCAGTTCCCTCACCTGTGGAAGGCATGTCGTAGGTATTATCCGATCAGAGGATCATGTGAGAATTCAATGTAAAGCAGAAAAATGTGCCTGTCCCCAGTAAACACTCACTAAGTGCTGGATTAGCTGCTAACAATTATTCTTTACTTCCCTCTACGAGGAGGACACTTCTCAGGAGGGGAGTTGAATCAAATAACACATTCAGTTTATGCAGTTTATATTAAATGTATTCAGAAAAAACAGAGAAAGAATCATATTGCAGAGGTCCTGTTGGATGTGGTGCCCCTCACATGGCAGGTGGGAGAGGCCCATCTGGGGTGCAGCCGCAGACAGTCACCCTGTGGCTGGCATCTCAGCTGCTGCCCACCAGCCCAGGGCTTGCGGACCACACCTCACACATGTGCAGCCTCGGTGGAAGCCCACCGCAGGCCAGGAGGGAGCTGGGCTGTGCTGGACTTGCTGAGAGAAGCAGGAGCTGCCAAGGGCGATTGATTATACATATTTTTTGCCTCACACTTTAGATGGATTTAACTCCGGGTGACTTCATATAACAGAAGGGGCCCTGTGCAGGAAAGGATCGGTGCAGCCAGCCCGGGATGCCTGGGTGCTATTGTACGGTGTATTCCAGAGAGCTGGCCCTGCCTGACTCTTGGGAGACACACTCTGAGCCCTGAGAACATCCTGCCTGGTCAGTATTTTTGTTTACCTGGAGGCTTGGCCCACCCAAGATAGTTTATGTTAATAATAAGATTTTTTTTTTGGTGATGCTAGGATTAGACATAGGGCCTCCTGCATGCTAGTAAGTGCTCTACCATTGAACTGCACCCCAGTCCAGCAATGTGGTTTACGGTGAATGCCTGTTTTTGTTCACTTAGGGAGCTAGGCTATGCTGACCTCTATGGGGACTGGAAACTGAATTATAGGGTCACTGTGTGGAACCACAGCTTACACAACTAACCCCAATAGACCTGGACAGTAAGGGCCCAAGCGAGTCTCTGTGCCTGGCTCTGCTTTCTCTGTGTCATCACATTGCTGTGGACTTGAGAGTGTGTGTGTGTCCTCCTGAAATTCCTATGTGAGACCTTAACTCCAGGGTGGTGGGGTTTGCTGATGGGACCTGTGGGAGATAATTAGGTTGTGAGGGGGAAGTCCTGTGATAAGGTGAGTGCTATTGTGAGAAGAGATGGAAGAAAGCTTGTTTCAACTCTCTGTCCAGGGCTGTGTGAAGACGGGCAGGAAGGCAGCCATGTGTGGCAGGGCAGGAAGGCAGCCATGTGTAGCAGGGAGTCTTGCCCACTTCCGCCCTGACCATCGTGGGATTCGGCCTCTGTAGCTGTGGGAAATACACATTGGCTGTTCAAGCCATTGGCCTGCAGTATTTCTGTGATACGGCCAACCGGGATCCTCACGTCTTTGCTGGAAGAAGTAAATGTGGTGCAGGGGACACCCACGGGAAGGGCAGTTGGGAGCTGGCAGTGGTCCCTCTTGGACTTGGCTTAGGTGCCTTTTCCCTTTTCCTATTTCCCTCTCTCCCTCTCTTTCTTTTTTGCAGTACCGGGAACTGAACACAGGGCCTTCACACTGAGCCACATCTTCAGCATGTTTTATCTTTTATTTTGACCAAAGTTCTTGCTAAATTGTCCAGGCTGGGCTCAAACTTGCAGTCTTCCTGCCTCAGCATCCCAGAGTGCTGGGATTACAGGCGTATGCCGCTACACTCAGCCATCTTTGCTGATTTTAATCTGTATCTTTTTTTTTCTTTTCTTTCTTTCTTTTTTCTTTTATTTTTTGTTTTTTTTTTGAGACAAGTTCTCACTGTGTAGTCCAGACTGGCCTCCAACTCATGGTGATTTTCCTCCTCAGCCTCCCCAGTGCTGGGATTTTGAGTGTGCACCACCATTGCTGGTTTAATCTGTATCTTTTCTTTCTTTCTTTCTTTTTTAAATCTGTATCTTCTCTGAAATAAACTATAACTTTAAGTATAGCAGTTACGAGGTCATTGAGTCCTTCTATGAAATTATCAAACCGAAGGTATTGCTGTGGACAGCTGATATAGACCCTCTATTCCCTTTTATTTCGTGACCCATGAAATCCACCTAGCTCAGTGGTTAAACCGGTGTAAGCCTCAGAAATCTGCCACCATAAGCAAGGCTTATGGGTGATTGGTCCAGTGCCCACAGGAGCCCCTGGGGCGAGGACCTCCCACTGGCAACCAGTGGGCCTTGGCCTAGGCCTCGGTGAAGGAAGCAACAGAACCGGGCGTCCAGGGTTCATGCTGAAGCCTGGGCTGCTCGTACTCCTGCTCTCGAATTCTGTCCTAAAGAACTGTGCCCCCCCCCCCCCCATGCCGAATTAGGCTCTGTCCATCTCCCGTGAATCCCTCCTGGCCTTCTGAAGTAGCAGCTCAAGAGAGGAGTCCGTGGCTTCGGGATAAATCCTGTCCCTGAAAGACCAAAGCCAGTCCTTGGATCTTTTTCAATTTAAATTCATGTTGCGCTGGGGTGCAGCCCAGTCAGTGGCAGAGCATGGGCCAAGCACGTTTGGGGCCCTGGGCTCCATCCCCAGCACACCTCCCCCAATCCAAGTTTGCTGAGCTGGCTGAGAAACCGAGCAAAGAAGGAAAACAGACAGACATACAGGCAAAGTGAGCTGGATTCCAGGCGAACCTTAGTACCCAGCACTGTATCTAACTTCCGGCTTTCCCAAGCCAGAGGTCCAGCTCGGCTCCAGCTCAGCCCACGTGGGTGCCGGGCCCTATCTGTGCTGTGTTCTCAGAGCCCCTGGACTAGTCTTGCTTGTCCTCAGGTGAAACTCTCTCCCCAGGCATGGCCTTGTTTTCTGTCCCCCGAATCCTTCCTTGTTCCTCCCAATACTGTCCACGGTGGCTCCCTTCAACTTTAGCCACTGCAGCGGGCGGGGCAGTCACATCCCCTTGGGCTCCAGGCCTGTGGGTGGCCACGAAGACTCATCCTTCCCCTTGGTGCTTGGGCCCCAAGGCCTGTGCTTACGAGGATCCTCGTGGGGCTTCTCAGTCATGGTGCAGAGAGCTGGTGATACCAGGTGGCAATCATTCAGTGTGCTCTCCTTCCTCGCCACCTGGCCATGGCTGTGGGGACCCAAAATGAAGGTCACATCTTATGAGAACCTCAGTCTCAGCAACTGGAGTATCAGACCATGGGAGTGCCATGTCTAGGGTTTCTGTGGATCCTTGTGCGTGAGCAGATGGTGTGGACGGTGTCCTGCAGGCCAGGTAGGTGGGGGGTGGGGGGAGCAGCTGGGTCTTTCACATAGGCCTCCTGCCCCTGGGGAGCACATGGTGTAGACAGAGTCCTCTCCTTGCCAAAGGAGGGCCAAAGAGGCCAGGCCGCAGGGACAGGGAGTCCACCAGACTCGGAGTGAGGAGGGTGGTCGGGTCCTCTCAACTATGGCTGAGGCATTTGTAGAAAAAAGTACCCCCTCTCTCTCTTTCTCTCTCTCTCTCTTCCCTCTCTCCTTTGCACACACTAGTCTTTCTGTCTAGAGGGCCCTTCGAGAGTCTGCTGGGAGCTGCCTCCTCCAGGAAGCCCTCTTTCCAGGCTAGCTTAGGCTCCCTCTTCCTGTTCTTATCCCTCCCCCTTTCTCTGGCTCATTCTATGCAGCTCCCGCTTATTTTATTTCTTCTTTCACACCCTTTTCCAATTTATGTTCTCATGTTGTGTTTTATGGGTCCTTATTAAGCCACTTTAAATCCCACCAGGAATGACATGGGAGGGGCACTCTTGAGCCCTGGAAATAAGGTGCTATAGCCCATGTCCTCAGACTGGCGGGGCTGTCATGAGCTCCATGGGCTGCCTGGCTTCTGTGGGTTTGGGGAGGGCGGGAGGGGACTGGCTGCCTGAGGAACTGAGCCTCCCCAAGCTGCTGCCTGGAAATATCTGTCCATAAAGACATCTTTTACAGGGATACGTGCTGGGATTCTCAAATGAGATGGACTCTTTAGCTTGGCTGGCACCTACAGCACCCTTGGGAATTGGCCACAAGAAAGCTGTGGCTACAAGGCGAGGGCTACAGCAAACAGCAAGGGTGCCTCAGGTGGGAGATTAAGAGAGCCAGCGTCCTGGCCTGTAAGCGGTCCTCCAGCGTGTCCCCTCCCTTCCTTAGTGCAGACACAGGCCTCACTGCATGGCCCAGACTCTGCATATGTCAGGGTGACTACAGTGGGAGTGTCTACTCCCCTCAGGGGACACGCATGCGTGCTGTATATGGACGTGACTGCTGGAGGTTGCTCCCTGAATCTGAGTGGTGCACTTCGTTGTCTTGATACTGGGGATCAAAATCTATCACTGAACTACATCCCAAGTCTCTCCCTTCCTCCCTTTCTTCCTTTTCAGACAGGGTCTTGCTGTATAGCCCAGGCTGGGTTTGAATTTATAATTCTCCTGCCTCAGCCTCCCAGAGTGTTGGGATTACAACTGTGGGCCATGGCACCTGGTTGACTCGTGTGCTTTTGAGTAACACTCTGAATGGACACTCCAAACCCCATCCCACTCCTGTAGATGGCCTCGCTGCCTTGCTGGTAACCTTTCAGTTGACTTTACATCCTTGGCTTCCTACCTCCAAGGGTAACTGTTTGACATGTAGACCACACACACACACACACACACACACACACACACACACACACACCCTCTCTGCAAAACAAATTCACGCACACGAGCTTACATCAGTGGTGGCAAACCTATGGGATGTTTGCTGCGGCAGGCTGTTTGTATCATTGAAAGCTCTTAAAGGTTTGCCACCACTCGCTTAGATGAATTTAAACCACTTACTTGTCAGCTGTTTCTTGGGTGCATTCTGTGCCCTGGGTGCTGCCCCACACCTTGAGAACATAGCAGGGAACAAAATGGGAAAAATCCTGTCCCTTGTCTTATATAGCATAGGGGACAGGCCACACACAAGGCCAAGAAGTAACATAGGTTGGATGCCAGTCAACAGTACGTGATAGCAACAAACTTCATGGGAAGGGGATCTTGGGAATGCATTGGGCATGGAGGCCAAGGAGAGACACAGCTATGAGGGGCAATGTCAGGGAAGAACATTCTGGAAAGAGAAGCAACCATGGCACTGGGTGGGAGTGGGGGGGACCCGACATGTGGAAGGGAACAGAGGTAGGCAGGGTGAACATGGGAAGAGAAATGACCAGTGGGCTGGGGACAGGAAGCCGAGGAGGGCTGGATGGAGTGGGAAGGACTTGGCTGTGACTGGGAGCGGTGGCCCTGGGAGGGGTCAGAGCAGGGGCCAGACAAGATCTGACCTGGGCTCCTACAGGATCTTGGCTAAGAGGACAGAACTGGCACCCGGGACACTGATTTGGAGGCTCTCAAGGTCCCCTAGGAGGAGGTAACGCTGCTGGGAGCAGATAGCTGCTCCAAAGAGTGGCAAACGGAGCTGATTGGTTGGGTGACGGGGTGGATGTGGGCATCAGATGGAGGAGAGGAACAGAGCAGGGGCCAAGTTTGAGTTTGTTTGTTTTATTTATTGTGGTAAAATTCCATAATACAACTTTTGGGACTGTACTACTCAGTGCTATTTGGTACATTTATAATGTTCAGTCCTCACCACTATCTTATTCCGACCCATTTACACAACCCCGGGGAGAGCCTGGCGTGCATGGGGGAGTCTCTCCTCTCCCCTCTGCTGGCCAGGACGCTGCTCACCTGATGCGGTCGCTGTGGACTGACCAGCTCTGACCTTCCCCAGCAATAGGATTATGCAATAGTTGCCCTTCGTGACCGGCTTATTTCACTTGGTTTAAGGTCCTCTAGGTGAACCCGTGTGGGAACATGCGGCAGAATTTCTTTCCTTCTCAAAGCTGAGGAATATTCCGCTGTACACACTTCCCACACTGTGTGCGCCCAGTGACGGTCATTGGTGTTGTTTCCGCCTGCTGACTCTTGTGAATAGAGCTGTGTGAACACTCACGTACAGGTTTCGTTTGAACACCTGTTTTCGGTTCTTTGGGATGTGTACACCCGAGGTAGAGGACAGGGTCCTGGGGGGATTCTAGGTTCAGCTTTCTGAGGAAACACAAGCTGTTGCCCATAGCTGCCGCTCCATTTTAGATGGAGTTGCCCTACGCTGTCCCCTGGTGGGATTCTGAAGAAAAAAGTTCAGGCCAGGGTGATGGGCCCCAGGCATTGTTCGTGGGAACTTGTTTACAGCACTGCAGTGTTCTTGGGGTGCAGAGAGAGAGAAAGTGGTGACCTGCCAGGTCTGTTGCAGAGTGGGGTGAAAGGGTTTATGGATCTGGCTTAAAAGCAGGACTGGTTTCCTTCTGTGTTTTGAGCCGCAACCTGGACACCTTTATTAGTGCCTGGGGATATTCCAGGCCCCGGCTCGGCCTGCATCTTCTGGGAAAAGCCTGTGGCTGGCTACATCCTTCAGCAGAAATTGTATTCTGCTCAGGACACAGAAAGAAAATGGGAGGATTAGGAGACCTTAAAATATGGTAGCATGTAAAATCACAAGGTGCTGGGAGTAGGGTGGACCCCAACACTAGAGAGGCTGGGCCATGGGAAGACGGGGTAGGGGCCAGCGGGGAGAAGGAAAGCGGGTGGGCACTGGCACCTGGAGGCCCCTGGAGCATTTCAAGAAAGGAAGGGTGACACCTGAGTCCCACACTGCAGGTGTCAGGTGTGGGACTGACACACGCCAGGAAGAGGCAGAAGGAGCAGGGGTGGAGGGAGGCTGGAGACCGCTGTCCGGGGCTTTGGGGTCTTGCTGTGGGGAGAAGAGGGA
This sequence comes from Hystrix cristata, assembly GCA_004026905.1. Taxonomy (NCBI): domain Eukaryota; kingdom Metazoa; phylum Chordata; class Mammalia; order Rodentia; family Hystricidae; genus Hystrix; species Hystrix cristata. The sequence continues at coordinate 80,155 of PVJO010002750.1, read as the reverse complement.
GAAGTAAGGTGGCATTGGAGGGAGACTGAGATCAAGGGAGAGGTTTTAAAGTTTAAGGGAGGAAAACGAGAAGCTGATGGCGAAGACTGAGCGGAGAAAAGAAACCTCATGACACAGGAGGAGGGACTTGGAGAGAGGTTCTCCAGCCCAAGGGAGGATGAGCTTTGCCCAGGAGGCCTGTGCAAGTCCTTGGTGAGGAAGGACACGAGGTCCCCGGCTGAGAGGGACAGAGGCAGGAGCAGGCCAGGTGTTGCTTGCCAGGCAGCGTGGCTGGCCGTCTGCTCCGGGTGAGCCCGGGATCCTGTGGAGGAAAGACGTGCTTCAGCTGAGGCTGCAGCATGTGCAGAGGGAGCTCTGCCACCGGAGAGTCGCTGTTACACTTGAGAACCGGTCCCTCTAACACCCCTGAAAAGCCACTGCACGCCTGGTCCATTCTGTAGGACTTTGGGCAGCTCTGCTTCACTCAGGGTCCCCCGTGTGTCCCTTTGTCCTCAGACATATTGCTAAGGCCTGCACATTCTTTACAGAAATCCTTCTTCTAGGGCCTATGTAGTTAGTTCAAGTGGTAGAGCGCTTGCCTAGCAATTGTAGGGCTCTGAGTTTGATCCCCAGTACCTCCTTAAAAAAGAAATTCTTCTCCTTTTTTATTTTTCTCTTTTGCCATACTGGACATTGAAACCAGGCCCTCACACTGAGCTATTTCATCAGCCCTTTTACAAATTTTTATTTTGAGACAGGGTCTTGGAAAGTCACCCAATTGCCCAGGCTTGAACTTGTGATCTTCTTGCCTCGGCCTCCGTAGGGTGCTGGGATTACAGGTGTGCAGAAAAGTTCTTATACTTGGGAGTTTCGTGTCACAAATAATTTAAACCTCCATTCTGGCCCACCTGCATGACTGCATGTGGTGCTTATTGCCAAGGGCCTGTGTGGTCACGTGTGTTTGTGTTTGGGATGACACTGGAATATCAGGCATGTCAGGTAGTGGGAACAGCACAGAGGCTGACTGATGCAGACAGGCGCTTCCGGGTGTGGTTCCCATGGAAATTGACCCTGATGGGATAACTGGGGGAAGCTGTGTTGTTGCTGGGCAATGGGTGACTTAGTTTCAGCAAAATAACATCACCCCTTAAATTAATTTAGTGATGCTTGAATTTTACTGGTCATTTTTTGTTTGTGTTTAATTTGTGTATTTGTTTTGGTTTATAATTCTGAAGAACTACAAACATAGCTCTTGTGTTTGTCCATATTTAAGTAAATTATAAAAAGTTATTTATTTAACAAATGTTGCCAGGAAACTGGAAATACACACCCAAAGAATGAAGTTGAATCCTTGGGTTACACTTTCTATAAAAGAGAACTCAAAATTGATCAAAGGGTGGGTCATGGAGGTGCAGGCCTCAGCTCTTGGAGGCTGAGGCAGGAGAATCATAAGTTGGAGCCCAGCGGGGGCAACTAACTGATCTGGTAGGATCCTTTTAAAAATAAAAAATAAAAACAGGGTCGGGGCTGGGGAGGTAGATCAGTGGAAAGAAAGTCTTAGAAGAAAATGTAGGGAAAATCTTTGTGACCACAGATTTGGCAATGACTTCTTGGATATGACACCAAAAGCATAAACAATAAAAGAAAACAAGTGCTCTTAGGGAATTGGTACAAATGCATAACAAGTCTTGATAATTTTTATTCTCCTTCACCTCTCCCCTCTCCTCCTTTCCCTAACCCACTTCCCATCTCTACTCCCTGTTTCCTCCTCTTTTATTTTGCTCTTTAAAGTATTTATATTTTTGGTTTCTCATATTAGAGAAACCCTGTGGTATTTAACCTTCTATCTGACTTATTTCACTTAGTGTTATGTTCTCAAGATCCATTCATTTTCCTATACATAATTCAAATTTATCCTCTTTAGGACTGAGTGTTCTTCCATTGTGTATAAAACCACGTTTTCTTTATCCGTCCGTCTACGGATGGGCATACAGGCTGCTTGTGTGATGTAGTTATTCTGAGTTGTGCTGCTGTAAACGTGGCTTTGCGTGCATGACTGTGACAGGACTGTAACTCTTCGGGGAAGACACTTAGAAGAGGTGTAACGGGGTCTCAGAGTTGGGGCTTCTCATTAGCTTGTAGCCAAGCTGTTGACCAGGGCCGCAGTCATCTTTGGGTGTGACTGGGCGGAAGACTGTGCTTCCGGGATGAGACACTAACGTAACCGGTTCCCAGGTCCTGGCTGTTAGTAGGAGGTCTCTGTCCCTTGACGTGTGCGCCTAGAAGGCTGGATTCTTCCAGAGGCTTAGGAGAGAGCAAAGCAAAGCCACAGCGTCATTTTTCTGAATGTCCTACAGGGCTTCCCTATCCGCTGTGGGGCGGGCGGAGGCAAAGGTGTGACACCAGAAGGCGGACCTGGGGCCCGAAGAGGGAACGCTCCGTTGGAGTCCGCCCCTGCCCGACGGTCTGGACTCTCCTTTGCGTGAACCGCCTTAACTTCCTCCTGAGGTTGCAAAATCTCATCTTACTATGCTCAAAGTCCAGAATGGCATCTAAACCAGGCGCACAGGCTGCTGGGATACGGTTCCCAAGCGCAGCTCTTTGAGCGTGAAATCTAGCAGGACACATGTTTGGAGGGGACTTCATTATGATTTAAGGGCTAAAAACAGTTCTCAGTGGCCCTTGGCTTGGTCCTGTGGGCCACTGAATCACCTTTTTGCCGTCTGAGTCATTTTATGTTAGAAGTTGATTGATTTTTCTCAGCTTTTTTCCTACCTGTAGAAGTTTGGGAGTCTAGAGTTTACTTCTCCGTCTTATTCAGTCCAAATAAACAGTGCCTCTGCTGATGCAATTCTTGCCAAAATTTCTTTGGGTCTCCTGTGAATCTCTTTGAGGTTTGGTCCATTATACAAATGTCTTTGAACCAAAAACCAAACAAAATGAAGCATACAGAGAAAAGCCCCCCAAAGAAAACAACCACCGAAAAGCCAGATGTCTTTGAGATAAGCCCTTCTCTACCTTGGAATTCGGCAGACACTGCTGAGAGATAATACCTCAAAGCCGCTTGGAGTTTTATTAATCGACTGAGCGATTCTCTGAGGTACTTTTTACACCCTGCATACCCAGATCAGGGCCACAGAACATAGAGAAGTCAGGTTTTGTGTGGAAGGGTGGAGTGGGAATCGGTGTGGCCGAAGAGTCTGTGTTGAAGGGGGGAAGAGAACTAGGACAGAGGCCTGGGAGCAGACATCACTGGGTGCGGATCTAGCTCTTCTAAACATGAACTGAGCTGCTGCTGGGCTATTTATAGTCTTTGTTTCTTTCATTATGAATATTCAGACATCTCATGGAAACATGTTTGATTACAGGGTGCTGCCCCAGGCCCACTGAGAGCTTTACATAATACACTGTGCGCATCATGTTATCTTTCTAAAATTTGGAGAAAATCTGGCCCCAGGACTTCTAAAGACAGTCTGTGGATCTATGAAAACACAAACCTCAGAGCTGGGGATCCATTGAGTGGAAGAGCACTTCCCTAGCATGTGTGAGGTTTGATTTCTAGCACAGTAAAAAGCAAAAACAAATAACAAGCAGACTCTAACCTCCTAAGGTCACCCTAGGGCAGCGGCGGGGAACCTACGGCGCACTGTAGCAGGCAGTTTGTGTCATTGAAAGCTCTGAAATGTTCGCCATCATCTGCCTAGGGTTACGTGAGAAAATGTGTATGTGCTGGACATGCAGAAGGTGCTCAGTAATTGCAATCTGTTGCTATCTACTGACACCTGGATTTCTAGCAGATTGGTTTGCACTGGCATTCAAAAGAGACACTTCCCACGTAAGAAAAAGCGAAGGACTGTGCAGGGAGGTGGCGTGGCTGAGTGGTAAGGAGGGGAAAATAGGCTCAACCTCAAGAAGGGTCCCTGAGGCTGGTGACCCCAGGGCGCAGTACTTATTTCTCAGTGAATGGAGCTTTCTTCAGGAAGCCAAGGAGCTTGGCCCGTTCTTGGAAGAGCTGATCTCCCTGCTGCAGCTCTAAGATGGCCCTGGGGTCTCTGATGCTGGGCAGGTACCAGATCTGGAGATCCTTTGAAAGGGAAGCCAGTTAGTGTGGTTATGTCTTCATTTCTCTTGGGTCCATCCAGTGGAATTGTTGGGTTGTACGGTGACTATGTTGACCATTCTGAGGATGTGCCAGGCTGTTTCTTGAAGTGGCCGCACCATTTTACATTTTCACAGCAACGCAAGAGTGTTTCGATTTCTCCACATCTTTGACAGTACTTTTATTGTCTGGCTTTTTAAATTTATAGTCACCCCAGTGGGTGCAAAGTGCTATCTCATTGTGATTTAAATTTGCATTTTTTCCATAGCTAAGATGTTCAGTCTCTTTCCATGTGTTTATTGGCCATTTGTATATCTTTTTTGGAGAACTATATGTTCCGACGGTTTTGTGCATTTTCCGATTGGATTACTTGTCTTTTTCTTGGTGGGGGGGCAGTGCTGGGGATGAAACTCAGGGCCCTGTACTTGCTAGGCAAGCACCCTACCACTGAGCTAAATTTCCAATCCCCGGATTACTTGGCTTTTTTATTATTAAGTTGCGAGAGTTCTTTATATATTCTGAGTACCAGCCCCTTATAGATGTAAATGACCTGTAAACCTTTTTCCTATTATATGGATTGTCTTTGTACTTGCTTGATGGTGTCCTTTGAGGCACAAAAATTTTTAATTTTGATGCTGTCTGTTTAATTAATTAATCTTTTGTTGCTTGGGCTTCATTGTGTCTCAGAAACTATTGCCTAATTCGAGGTCCTGAAGATTTTTCTGCCTATGTTTTCTTTCTCTTTCTCTCGTCCTTCCTTTTTTCTTTCTTTCTTTTACAGTATTAGGCATTGAATCCAGAGCCTTTGCACTGAGCTATATCCTCGGCCCTTTTTAATTTTTGTTTATTTTTTTTTTAAATTTTGAAACAGCAGAGTCTGGCTAAGTTGCAAAGTTGCCTAGGCTGGGCTCAGACTTGTATTCTTCCTGCTTCAGCCTCCCAAGTGCTGGGGCTGCAGATATGTGCCACCACACCTGGCTCCAACTTCATTATTTTGCATATGGAAAACCAGTTGTCGAGGACCATTTGTTTAAGACTATTCTTTGCCCATAGGCATGTATACCCTTTATTGCCACACTTGTTAAACCCAATTGACCGTGAGTGTAAAGACCTGTTTCTGAATCTCAATTCTATTCTATTGTTATTCTTTTTTCAAGATTGTTTTGGGTATTCTGGGTCGCTTCAGTTTCTACATGAATTTTAAGATTAACTTGACAACTTTTGCCAAGATACCAGCTGAGATTTTGATAGAGGTTGCAGTGACTCTATGGATTAACTTGGAGAATATTGTCACCTTAATGACATTAAGTCTTCCATTCCATGAGTGAACATGGATGTCTTCCCATTAATTTAGGTTTTTAATTTCTTTCAACAATACTTTGTAGTGTTTAGAGTGTAAGTTTTGCACTTCTTTTGCGAAATTTATTCCAGAGTAGCTTTATTCTTTTTGATGATATTGGAAGTGGAATTGTTTTTTAAATTTCAGTTTTGGATGGTTTACTGCAGGTTTATAGGAATATAACTTTAAAAAGGTTTTTTAAAGTATTGGAGATTGAACTCAGGACTTCAAACATGCTAGGCAAGTGATCCATCACTGAGCTAGACCTCCATGGCCTGATTTTTATTTTTATGTATGTATGTATGTATGTATTTATTTATTTATTTTGGTCCTGGGGATTGAACGCAGGGCCTTGTGCTTTGTGAGGCAAGCACTCTAACCACTGAGCTAAATCCCCAGCCCCTGATTTTTACATATTAGTCATGCAGCCATACTGAATTCACTTATTATTCATGGTTTTGTTTTGTTTTGTTTTGTTTATTTATCTTTGGTGCTGGGGATCAAACTCAGGGCCTTGGGTTGCAAGCACTCTAACCACTGAGCTAAACCCTCCAGCCCCTCGTTTTATTTTTGTGCTGGGAATCAAATCCAGGGCCTCATACATGCTAAGAAGGCACACTACTTCTGAGCCACGTACCCAGGCCTTTAATAGTTTGTTTGTGTGTGTGTGTATGAATCCTTAGGAGTTTTTGTGTACAATATCACATCATCTGCAAATAGAGATCATTTTCTTTCTTTCTCTCCAGTACAGATATCTTTTATACCCCTGCTGGAACTCTAGGACAGCTGAACAGGACTAGCAGGATGGGCATCCTGTCCTGTTCCTGATCTCAGCGCTGTCCCTTAGAAGGGTAACTTAGTGAGATTGGCTGTCTGCAGTTGGGGCTCAGGAAAAGTCATTTTCCGAGTGTTTTCATGTCTTCCCATAAGCTCTGTGTGTACCTGGACGTGTGCAGCCAGTAGCCAGCTAGTAGGCAGATACACTGTAGGTGCTATACATTGTTAACTATGGGAAAGGGTTAATTCTGGCAGATTCTTCTTCTTGGGTTGCATGCTTTGGTTATGTGCTGGTTCTGAAAAGTGCTTTGTGGGCTGAGGCCATCCCAGGGAGAATATGTGGCCTTTCCCCAGGGGGAAGACAGTCAAGAGTCTGTCACTCCTTGAACTGAAGTACCTGCTCTGTACAGCTCCATCCCTCCTAAGCTCAGGTGAGATTCGGGGCACAGATGATGTCTCCCAGTGGAGACACTGGCCTGGCCTGGATTCTCCTTGGAGAGGACCTAGATATAAGGGACTCACTGGCCATGGCTGGGTGAATAGTGCTCAGTACTTTCCTCTCCACTCTTTTATGGTTAGCAGAATCTCAGAGTTGGTGGCCTTGCTCCAGTTAGAGGATGAGGGCCAGAGAAACAGTGACTTTCTCGGGACTGCTCAGCTCCGGGTTCCAAGGACTGCTCAGTGGCCTGCCCTCTAAGCTCTAAGCTCCCGGGAGGTCTGAATGAGCCCACGTGAGGGCCGCAGGGGCCATAGACGCCGTATGTCCAGGCCCCAGGGTTCCCAAACAATGACTGATTTGGGACCATGACCAGAAATTTCAAACACAGGCAGGTTCCACACCTGCAGTAGAGACATTTCCTCAAGGGGAGCCAGGAGTGGGGACTGTTGATCTAACTCTGTGTTTTTACAAAGGAACGAACAACGTCCATCTCGAAGGAGGCTGGCCACAGCCAGTTAATACCCCATCTCCCTGCCTTGGGGAGATGAGCATGTGGCCATGCAATGCAATCCACCTTCTTTTGTCTTCTTCAAACCTTCCCTGATGCGGCGTGTGGTCTGCAGGGTCCTCTTGAATCTGATGTCTCCCCACAAAGGGGACAGAGGCCTGGTGACAGGAGATCCCCAGGTGGAGAGGCTTGCTGTTCTTCAGGAGCTAAAATCTGCCATCTCACTGAGCGGAGCCCCATTAACAACAGGCGGGGACAGGAGGGGTGGGAGCCGACAGCTGAGACAGCAGCCTCTGCCTTTATGAAAGGTGACTTTGAAATGCCACATTTGTTCTGACGACGCCTGGGCAGCTGAGCTGTACTGTGACAAATGATTCTAGCACGAGGCCACGCTGTCGGGAGCAATGGGGAACAAAAGGCTCCTTCTCCATGGCTTCCCTTTAAAATTTCCCTTTTTATTATGAACTATTTCAAACACACACATGGCGAGAACAGGACCATGAAGCCCCGTGGCCCCACCCCACCCAGATGTGATAATTAGCAGGATTTTGTCATTCTCCATTCACGTCTCCCTCCACCTCCCACTGAAGTATTTAAAATAAAATCTCAACCATAATGTGACTTCACCTCTATATATTTCTCTCTCTCTTGAAAAAGAAAAAGAGTACATTTTCTTACATAACCACAAAGCCACCATCGCATCTAATAAAATAAATATTAACCACTTGGGAGCATCTGGTACCCAGTCCACAATCAGATTTCCCTGTTTGTCTCAAAGTGGCTTTTTATACTCTGATTGGTTTGCTGGAATCTGGATCCAGAGAAGGCCCAGGGGTGGCATTTGGCTGCCAGTTCTCCTAAGGCCTTTCTGAGCTTGGCCTGTTTCTCGTCCTTCTTTTTTAAATTTAATGCTGCTGATATGGTAGAAGTCTGGTCCTCTCTCCCGAGGTCTGCTGCACATTCCAGACTCCCTGCTTTTGTCTTCGGAGCCTGGCAAACCTCTTTCCACACTCTCCTACTTGGATGTTAGCGTTGTCTATAGTTTGGATCTTATTTCTTGCAATAGCCCATGTGTCAAAGGCTTGGTCCCCAGAGTGGCATAACTGGGAGGTCGTGGGGCCTCCAAGAAGTGGAGCCTAGTGCAAGGTCTTTAGGCCACTGGGGTGCCTTTTCTTCTCTCTTTTTCTTCTGGGCCTTGAGGTGAGCAGCTTTGTTCTGCTGTGAGTTCCTGCCATTATGTCCTGCTTTGCCCAAAGCAGTGAGGCTGACCAACTGTTGATCAAAACCTTTAAAACTATGAACCAACATAAGCCTTTTCTCTCTCTAAATTAAGCATCTCTGGTATTTGTTATAGCAATGGAAAGCTGCCTAGCACATGATGGATGTCCAGTTAGAGCTGGGTTCAGCTTTTCACAGGAGCAGTCCTGGGCAGGGCTGCTGTATCCTATTGCACCATGGCAGGAGGCACGTGTGGGTACTTTGTCTTTCTTTTAGCAACGCCAAAATGGATCTACGGGTTCAGATGGTGACAGCCTGAGCGCTCCATGCCTTCCTGGGTAACTAGTTGCCAAAGATGCTTAACCAATGAGCCAGACCTCCCAGTACGCACCATCTATGTGTCCCCTCCCATTGAAACTGGTGGCTCTCTGACTAGCTTTGGGTCAGTGGAATGTGCGGTCTTTGAGCCAGCTTGCAAGAAGTCTGTGGCCTCTGAGTAGTGAGACCTTCACTCTGAAGGAAGCTGGCTGCTGTGTAAGGGCTGCAGCTGTTCGGAGACTCCCATGTTGTGAGGAGGAAGCCCAAGGCGGCCATCATATATAAAGAGACAGGAGAGAGAGAGGGAAAGAGACGGACAGACACAGAGAGAGAGAGAGATAGACAGAAACCAGTCCTCACCGTCTCTGCCCCTCAGACCTGAGGTCGAGGCCATCTTGGATGTCCTGCACGTGAATGACTCCAGCGCCCACTACCATCTAACTCCACCCGTATGAGAGACCCCAGGTGAGGTCTGCGGAGCTGAGCCCAGGCAACTCTGAACAAGAGTGAGAAGATGACACTGTTGTTTAGTCACCACATTGCCGGGGCGGGGGGGGGCTTGCTATTAACTGGGACACTCATCGACTTTTCCTCTCAATGTTTTGACCATTGCCTGAACGAGCAATTTTATCAGAGGCTAAAAAATGACTTTCTAATTCTATCTCTCCTCTTGCATTTATTTGTAGGAATTCTTTCCTCACCCACTTGGTTCCCTTGAAACATGGTCTCTAGATGAATGACAAGGAAATCGTGGGATTCTTTCTTCTTCGCTGATGGTCCTCTCCCCTCTAAAGGAGTGAGTTAGCGTCTCTTGGCATCAAGTCTCAGATCGAGGCAAGAAAGAGAAAGATGGAGACAGATAAGAAGATGCCCGAGGAAGGTGAACAGGGAGCTCGGTTTCCAAGGAAACCACAGGTAATCATCAGGCCCTCTGAGGATCATTCTTTCTTTGTCCTGTTAAAAGCCAGATGCTATCACCTTCTCAGCCAGCCCAGATGCTTGTGTAGGCACCAGAATGAGTCCCAACGGGGAGACAATGAGCTAGAAAGCCGAGGGGGTGGCTGCGCCTCCCCGGCTCGCTTCCTCTCGTGTCCCCTGTGAGCCCTCATGCCTTCTTCTCAGTCACAGACTCCTGCCCCAAGTCTCCTCAGGCCACGAGGAGTGGCTGGTTCTGGGCTGAAGGCTACACCCGAAGTCGTCTTCCCAAGAGCTCCAGGGAATAGGACACAGTATGTGCTATGGTTTGAAATCCCCTTCTCAAACCTGTGTTGAAATTTAATTGTACCTTTGTAACAGTGTCAAGAGTTCGGGTCTTTAAAGGGTGATTGGATCAGGACAGCTCTGCCCTTGTGAATGGATTGGTGCCATGCAGGAGTGGGGAAGTTATTGCGAAATTGGTCCAGGTGATGACAATGAGTTCCGCCTAATTTCCTCCCTCCCTCTCTTCCTCCCTCCCGTCTTGTCTTGTCTATGCTTTCTTGCCCTTCATCCACGTTGTGACTGACCAAGAAGGACCCCACCAGACGGAGCCCCCTGATCTTGAACTTCCCAGCCTGCAGGAATGTGAGCCAAAGGAACTTCTGTTGTTCGTGGTTTACCCAGCCTGGGTATCATGTTATAGCCATAGAAAACAGACAAAGACAACTGCTTTGCTCAGAGCTTTGTCCTGGGTCTTCATCTGTGAGAACATCAAGATTGAGGACTCTGCCTTGTACTGGGATGGAGGGACAGCAACCCAAGCCCTGGTCCCCTAGAAACAAAACAATGACCCTGTGTCCAGTGATCAGAGATGATTCAGAAGGTGCCTGGCTGTGGTGCAAGGTCTGACTGGGGCAGTTAAGAGCACCATGTAATGGACGCTTGCTGCGTACTAGACACAAGTTGGGGTCAGCAAAGTGCTGCTGGCACAGAGGCTCACAAACCCTCAGGGGAACCCCTGGAAGGGGCCACTTCACCTCCATCTTTTAAATGTAGGAACAGAGGCCCAGAAAAAGCACCCAAAGCACACAACTTGTGGAATGGGGTTCAGACCTGTCCTAGCCAGGAGACCTCTGGTGGGTGGTATGACTTTCTTATTTTAGCTATTTAACTCCGTGTATCTGTCTTTTTCTGTTGACCCATAAGGTGTGTAAAGCATCAACTGGAGCCTGACCCTAACTGAGTCTGCTCTGATTGTGACTCAAAAAGACGACAGCGAGAGTGGCCAGGGTCGGCGAAGCGGGTGCCCCGTGCTCTGCGGGTTGGTGTGATGTTGGGTCCTTCTTGGACTGGAGTGCAGTCCCTGGAGCTGCTGCCGGGTCTTAGACATTTTCTCAGGAAGACCGACCCGCTTTGCTCTTGAATTGCATCTGACAGTGTCCAGGTCAAGAGATCTGTGGAGGAAATGCCTTGATACACAACGTGCCCCGTATCAGCAAAGGTATCTGGATACACGTGAGCCTGAGCAACCTGGAGTGGGAACCTTGCCACCCACAGTGATGGTGCGGGCTGCTTAGAAGGCGAGGGGTCCCATCTGACCCAGAGATATTCAAGTCCGTGTGTGGCATTGCTCACATCAGGGCAGAGGGATCCTGGGCCTGCCAAGCACTATCTCCCCTTGGACCCACTACACTGGCTTCCCGGTTCATTCTGCCACTTCCCTGGTCCTCTCCACTGTGCCAGAAATGTCTCACCTCAGTGGTTTTCCTCTTCTGGGAAAGTGAGATGCCCTGAGCATGGGGAGCCATCTGCTCTGTCCCGTCTCTGCAGACCACTCCTCCTGGGCTGCAGGGGAAGCCCCTGACAGAGTGCGCGTTGTCGGAGAGCTGGGAATGAGATGCCACTCAGGTGGGGACACCTTGAGGCTGGTGGTGGACCTTGGGCAAGATGCCTGCCTCTGTGAGTTCACTTTGTCATCTGTAAGGGGAGCAGTAGTTCCTCCCTCAGAGGATGTAGTGCAAGTGCTAACAGGTACCATTTCCGGTTCCCAAGCTTAGTCTGCTGTTTGCTCTGCCAGGGTTTGCATCCAGTTTAGCCTGACTCAGGGCCGGAGGGAACCGGGTTCTGACCCTCAGTGGGCTCTCCTCCCCAAGACTGAACGGGGACTTGGCACATCTCGCAGCTTTGGGGACCATTCTAGACCATTCTCTGGGCTACACGGTCTCTGTGGAGATAAACTTGGCCCTGCCTGTGGTCTCCTGGTGACCTGTGGTTTGCTTGGGTCCAGCCTAAAGGAGGCCGCACTTGGATGGCCTCTCTCGGGACACCATGACTGGTCCTTTCCTTGGGTTCTTGGGACGGGGGCTCTGGGACTTCACTCCTAGGAGGATAGGCCAGGCTCTGCCCTTCTCTGGCTCTGGAGAGCCTTTCTTTTTTCTCCCCATCTGTCTGGGACTCTAGATACAGTCTCCCCTCCCCACACATTTGGGATCTACAGAAAAAGACAGAAATTCTGAGGAAACTTTGCTTTTGGTTCAGTCACAGGGGCCCTCTGAGAAGCAGAGATCTAATGCCTGGCTTCCTTTCTGGACCCAGGGAGGATGAAGCCACCCGACCTTCATGTGGTGACCCCGGTGACCCTTAGCGCCAGCTCCCAGGCATTGTGATGCTACAGCTCCTGGTGGCTGCAGATCTCAGCCCCAAAGGGACTCAGGCCTCTTTCCTGCCACTCTGACCTCGTGTTCCTTGTGGCAGTCACAGGCAATGTCATAGTCCCTGTGGGTTTCTAGAGCTGCTACGATGGCCTCCCATCATGCCCTGCCCGGCCCTGCTCCTGCCCTCCTCTTCCTCCTGGACCCTCCCTGTCTGCACTGACTGACCACCTCTCATGAGCCCAGAATGGTTTTGGGTGCTTCTGCTTGGGATTTCATTTCATCCCCCGCTCAGCTAGAGGGACACGGACCCTCATGACACTCATTTCATAGGTGAGGAAGCAGAGGCCCAGCTCACTTTTCTCCTTCAAGGCCACACAGCTGGTTCCTTAAGCCAAGCCAGAGTTAGCGCTCTGGTCACCCATCCATGGCTGATTGATTAAGACCTTCGGCTACACTTTGTCTGGTCACAAAGGTAATACCTAGTTAAATATAGATTTTAGAAAACACAGAGAAAAAGAAAAACATAAAAGTCACTGTCTCCCCTCCAAAGAGAAAACATGTCTATTCCTAGCTCTGTGGTTCTAGTGAGACACATTTCCGGGCCCCAGCCCCCGAGTGGCTGAGTCAGTAGGTTTGGGGGAAGCTAAAACTGTGCATTTCTAACAAGTTTCTGGGTGCCGCTGCTGCTGGTGGTTTGAGGACTCCAATTTGGGAGCAGTGCTGACCCCAGGGTCCCCTCAGCACTGTTGACCCTGTGGCCGGGTGACAGACTGGGGTGGGGGCTGTCCTGGCCATTGTCTCCACCCATGGCACACCAGCAATGCATTCTCCTGAGATGTGGCAATCAGAAGTGTCTGCAGACTTTGCCAGATGTCCGCTGGGAGTGGAGAGACAGAGTTGTCTCCAGCAAGAGTCCCTGATCTGTTCTTACTGTTCATGTCCATTTACATGAGTGCAGAGAGAACCCCCCCAACTCACGCACATATTTCTTTTTCCTCAGGAATAACGTCAAACTATAAATATGGTTTTATAACTTGCTCTTTTCCACCTAACCACACATTGCCAATTAACTCAGCAATTAGCTCTGCTGGCAGCAAAGAGAAACAGGTTTTCTGTGCAGATGACGCGGGAAGCATCACTTGGAGGCCGCTGCGAGGCTCCAGGCCAGGGAGCCCCGTCCTTTTGTGTCTGTGTGAGGACCTCTGGCTTTGGGGCAGGAGTGGCAATAGCTTAGAAAGCTGTCTTTCTGGCTTCCTCAAAGTGCCTTCTTAGCCTGGAAGAAAACTGAAGGGATTGAGTGTTCCTGGCTGCCCCGTTGGCAGTAAGTGGCTGGGCTGCAATGGTAGCAGGCCAGGCCTGCTGCTCTGGTCACACAGGCACTTGGCTGCTGGCCACACAGCCACAGTGCAGGCTGCAAAATGGTTCCTGGGACTTCTGCTGCCCCTGTTATTCCCGAGGTCCTCCTGTCTGCCAGCCTTGTGGCTTCATTGTCTCCCACGCCAGGAATCAGCCACTGCCCACTACTTCCCTGTGTGTCGGCTGCTGCCAGGGCTACGATCAGGGCTGTGAGGTGCTGGCGGAGCTGCTGGGAGGGGCACCAGGATGGGCACGGGATGGGCCCTCGCTGCCCCCTCATGGCTGCCTCTCCCCGTCCTCTCCTCCCTCCTCCTGCTGGGCTGCATAGCTGCCAAAGGGACAGGGTGGAATTGATTCTGGCTCCACTGGTGTGAGCAGGTCGTACTTCCCCGCCTTCTGTTCCACGGGATTTTATCTGGCTTGGGGAAGGCGTGTTCCTACCCCGGTGGTGTGCCGGGCTGGTAGAATGGGCTTGTGAGATCCACCATATGCCTTTCTCTTCAACTGTGTAGTCACGTTAGCAGCCTGAATTGGCAAATGCTGCAAACCCGGGCTTTCTGCCTTCAGATCAGGGCCACTAGCATAGCACTGGCCCTCTCCCGCTAACGGTGATCAAATAGGCCTCGGGCCAGCCGGCTGCTGAGGGCCATCACCCTATGGCCACAGAGGGCTGATGGTTAGACAAAGTCAGTGTCTTGAAGACAGAGTGGAGAGACAGAAAGAGCGTGGCTTTGGGTGATGTTGTCTGATTTTCTTGTTTCCTTGCAAGCATCCTAAGTGGCACAGCTCAGGGCCAGTGCAGTACCAGGTCAGCACCCTCCATCCACCCACCACCGTGGAGTCATGCAGGCTAGCGTGTGTCACAGAGCAGAACTCTCTAATCTCGAGTGTTGCCAGGTGGTTCTTCTGCCTCCTCCTCCTCCTTCCCGAAGGGTCAGATTCTCTTGACCTGGAGATGAGCCTGTCTTTGCCAGTTCATTTCCTGGACTCTGTGATGTAAAGTTAGGAGGGAAGGAAAGAGTAGAAGGGAAGGTGAAGGCTGGCCGGGTGGCTTGGGGCATTGTTGGTGGAGATAGAGAGAGAGAGGGAGAGAGGGAGAGACCCGGGAAACCAACAGGCCATGAGGAAATAGGACAGGCAGTTTCACCCATTGTGACTGGAGTCCTTTATAATTTTCTGAGGACCTCTGGTCAAGGATACTTGAACAATGAATAACTTCTGGATCACTAGTCTGGCACGCACAGCCTTGGGCTAAGCATGTGAATCTTGTCTTCCTTTTGGCTCTGCTGGCATCCCAGCCGCCCAAGGGGCTCAGGTATCCAGGCAGAGTTGGAGACTGAGTCTGAGAAGGATTTTGGCTTGCTGTCCCAGGAAAGACTTGGCAGGCCCAGGTATTCAGAGAGCAAGGATTCCAGAGCTACGGAAACAAAGTGCTTTGCCTTGCCCCGCCCCGCCCTGCACTGCCCTGCCCTTTTCTCCCCCCCCCGCCCTTCTCCACTCTCTTCCTGCGGCATCAGCCAGGCACCCTTCCCTCTGGAAACGGACTTCTCTTGGCCCTTGGGACATCCCTGGTGGATCTCGAGCTGTTTCTGTCTCTTTCTGAGGGCTGAGGCTCACTTCTTCCCTCAAAGTCTCCCCTGGTTGTACTGCTGGCTCTCTTGTCCTCTACAGGGACATCTCTAGTGATTGTACCCTTGCTGTGGTTTCAGCCTCATTCCTGTCTGGAATAGGGGTGGACAAGTTTGGGGGCCTGAGTTCTCCAGCACTAAGACTGTCGCCCCCCCGCCAAACACAGGTGACTACTCGCTGGCTGCAGGCCCGGTAGGGGCAGACTGGAGAACCCTGGAGAAGCGTGGGTCCCAGTCTGCAGCGCAGCACCAGGGAGGTGTCGAGAGGGGTGATCTGGGCCAGGTGCAAGGCGATGGGGTGCTGTTATGGTTTAGACCTAATACGTCCCCCAAAAGTCTCATGGGTGTGGAAGGTGGCTGGATCAGGAGGCTGCTTGGATGAGTTCATGGCTGAATGTGCTGTTTGGAGGTGGGAACTGGTTGGAGGGGGGTCACCGGGGGTGTGACCCAGGAGGGTGTATTCCTGCCCCTGGCCTCTCTCTTCTCTCCCTCTGCTCCATGATGCCACAATTTGAGCACCCTTTTCTCCACAGTACCCCTCTGAGACCATGAACCAGAATAAACTCTCCTTAGGTTGTGGATGGTGGGTATTGCTTCCAATGGTGGGAGAGTGACTAAAACAGGAGGGACAGGCTGTGAAGTGGCAGATGACAGTTGTTATGTGAGAATGAAGAGGCTTGGCAAGGCCAGAGTAGCATTGGCCTTGCTGGGATATGGATGGGGACAAATGAGAGGCATATGCACAGAACCGGACACATAGCAGAATGCCAATATACATCGCTACCTCCTCTAGGAAGCATCTTGATTCTTCCAGGTGGATCTTTCCTTCCTCTGAATGGCTACTGTGCCTCTCACGTGATCTTGAGTGACAGGATGTATCAGTCAGCTATTGTCAAATAGTGCTCTGTAACAAACTGTCCCCAAATTCTACGGCTCATTCTCATGATCTCAAGAGGGTTTTCTCGTGATTTTATAGACGGTTAAAGCTCAGGTTATACAGGTGAGGGTTGTGTTGGGTGGCAGGCGCACTTTCTTGCTGCTGGGCTGGGCCTGGGCTGGGCGGCCTAGCTCCAGGTGACTGACAGCCTCTTTGGCCAAGTGGGTGAACTCTGGCCTGTTTCTCGCAGAGCAACAGCAGAGACACAAATGGCTGAATGGGACAAGTGAGGCTTCTTGGCACACAGCAAGGGTCTGTTCATCAGGTACCACTGATCTGGGAAAGATCCCCACCTGCGACAAGGCCACAGCAGGGGTGTGGCTGCAGCAGAATGTGGGTGAGTGCTTCTTGCAGGGACTGGCTCCTGGGGGTGGTCCCTCTAGAGAGCTGTCACTGTGGAAAAGGTTGGGGCCAGCACTTCTGTACAGAGGCGGGGTGCAGAGAGAAGGATACACCCAAGCAGGCAGGTGCTGTACTCAGTGCCTAGTGAAGGAGCTGAAGTAGGTTCTCCCTGAGTGGAAGCAGGGAGATGTCTGCGGGTGGAGGCCTGGGGGCTTGAACATTCCCTTGTTATCCTAAGGAAGCGCTGGCTACTTCCAGAGCAAGCAGGACTGTCACAGAGAGCAGGTGAAGCTGAGCGTGTAATCCCAGCACTCAGGAGGCTGAAGCAGGAGGATCGCAAGTTTGAGGTCAGCCTGGGCAACTTAGCGACACCCTGTCTCGGAATAAAATTTTAAAAGTTTGGGGATGTAACTCAGAGGTAGAGCACCCCTGGGGTTCAATCCCCAGTACCCACAATTAAACAAATAACATTAAATAAATATAAATGTAAATAACAAAGAGCAGAGAATGGGAGTGTACATTCGTCTTTGAAATATATTTCTTTAGGGTTTTGTCTTTTTCAAGCAGTTTTTTTTTTTTTTCATTTTTCAGCAATTTTTTTCATTTTGTTTTAGATATAGTTTAAAAAAAATCAGCAACGTGACTGGATCAAAACGTTAATCAAGGGGTCAAAAGCACCTAGCGTCGTGGGCGAAACACTGATTCTAAGTGGACAGCTTGATTGCCGCTGACACACCTGTGCCCACACAGCCAGCACTTGGATGGAGACGGGACATTTCACGTCCCTGCGAGGCTCTCCTCGTGTGTGCTGGCCCTCGGAACCACCGTGCTGGCCTCTGCTGCTGCCACCCGCTCTTGAACTTTGTATACCTGGAATCCTACAGCATGTGGTTTTTTGTGACAGGCTTCTTTCCCCTGATAGAGCTGTGAGATTCCTCCATACCACTGTGTGGAGGTATCTGTAGAGATACAGATACCTCCAGACAGATACCTCCACGCGTCTGCTCCCGCGTCTGCTCCCGCGTCTGTATCTGTAGACGTTCTCTGCATGGACAGACCGGTATTTATGCACTTCCCTGCCAGACGTGGGTTGCCTCTGGTTTGGGGCTATATTCTATGGTCATTTTTTGTACATGCCTTTTGAGGGTAATATTCATTTTTCTTGGGTATTTAACTAAGGGTAGAATTGCTGGATAGTAGGTTTGACAAATCTTTCGCTTTAGTAGATGGTTTTCCAAAGTGGATATATAGAATGAATTCTCTCCCCCTCCTTCCTCTCTCACTTTCTCCTTCCTCCCTTCCTTTTTCTGTCTTTCTTCTTTCCTTCAAAGTTAATAGGGGAATTTAACCCACTCATATTTATTGTGACAAGTGACATCAGTTGTTTTTCTCTTTTCCATCTTATTTTATGCTCACTGCTTGTATTAGTCATGGTTCCATCTCAGGTGACAGCGCTCATCGCGTAAGCATGGAGAGGTTTATACAAAGAGTTCAGCGTCTCCAAAGCAACTGGAAGAGCAGGTCTGGGGCTGAGTTCTCAGAGCGGCTGTCTCAGCCGCCCCGCAGAACTGGCCTGAGAGGCAGCTGTTATTTCTGGCATAACCAGCAAGCGGAGGCCTCAGATGCCACCACTGTAGATCCAAGTCATGCCACTCCTGCAGGGTTCCGTGCAGCGCCATGAGGGTGGCCTCCAGGACTGCACGGCTCAGCCATAGTTCATCCAGCGATGACACTCAGCGTTTGCCTCTTCCCCTTACTTAAGCCTTTAACTCTGTCTTGCTGAGTCCAAGTTAAATATTAACAATCCTCCACCTGTCATGTTTGGCGTTTCCACTCTGATCACATCATCCCAAGTCAGCTGGGGACCCTTTTCTTCCTCGCTGCACTGTCTGAGTTGCACTGATGTCTTTAGAATTGTCCGTTCCAGCCTCAGGCTCTGATCATAAGTCCCTTATTCATTCTACTGTATTCTCAGGCACATTATTCTCCAACGCTTCAGAGTTACTGTCACTATTCCTTGCCCTTCCCATCTTCCGCTCTTTGGAGACTTCTGTCTTGATTTGATCTTCAACTTGTAAGAATGTTTCCTGGCCCGCTGCCCTCAGTTTCACTGCCCAATCTGCTGTCCACTCTCTCTGGGTGCCACGTGGGTTCCGTCCCTGCTCACCTCCAGGCATCAAACGAGCCGCTGCTTCTGTGGCTGCAGCGGCCTCCGGGGGCTCTGGATGCTTGGTCGTCCGCCCAGAGTCCACCCTGCAGCCAGGCCGAGGTTGTGTGTGGCTTTTTTATTCATCATTCTCAGCCTGGAGCTCTTTCGCATCTTAAGATTCATGTCTCTTGACTCCTCTAATATTTCTTAAGTGATCGCATCTCCTTCGATTCATCTCTCTCCTCTTAGAAAGCCGACAGCTCACCGTGTCTGTCGTGGGGCAGATTCTGCAGCCTTTAGCTTGTTACTGGCTCTTTCCCTGCTTTGCTGAGAGGGAGCTCGTCCATCTGATCTTCTGGGAAGCAGACTTTATTCTTGGAATCTTTCCTTTTTTCACTTCCCCTATTGATTTTTTGAAAAGTGCTGGGTATTAGACCCAGGGTCTGGTGCAAGCTCAATAAGCGTTCTACCGTTGAGTTACATCTCCAGCTTTTTAAATGTTAATTTTGAGGCAGGGTCTCACTAAGTTTCCCAGCCTGGCCTAGAATTTGCAGTCCTTCTGCCACAATCTCCAGAGTATCTGGGATTACAGGTGTGAGGTACCACTCCTGGCTCTGTATAATTTTTAATTCTGGAGAGAGAGAGGAGACAGTGTGTGTATGTGTGCATGTATGCTTTGAGTTCCCAGAAACCTTCTTCCTGGGTGTTGTGTGTCCCAGGAAGGTTCCCATCCATATCACACAGGCCTCTTCCTTTCACGCTGGGAGTTGGAGTGGTCCTGGTTCCTTTGGCTTGTTGTTTTTCTTTTCCTGCCCAGAGAAGCAGCCCCCTGGGTGTGGTTGGCTCAGTTTGAGGTGGAGTGAGAAAAAGGACTGATGACGACATTGGGACCTTCATCTTGGTGCACCTTGGCCAGGCACACTCCCAGGTTTGACAGAGATCAGAAGGCCTGCAGACTCCAAAGTGGGTTTGACCACAGCAGGTGTGCCTGTATTGGTGGGTGTGAAAGAAAACCCAGAGGCCATGGAGACCAACGAAAGGGAGCTCTGCCAAGGGAGGAGGACTAGGGCCCAATTGAATGTGAGTCCTCCTTGTGGGACGAAGGGACCAGTGGAATCTTGAGGCATGGTTGTTCTCAGCATTCATTAAAAGTGGCTCATCTCTTCCCGGCACACAGTGAACTACATTTTCCAGAGTTCCCTGCAGCTGGCAGGGCCCACCTGACCATGTGACTTGTTCTGTCCAATCAGCTGTGAGCAGAAGGCATGCATGCCACTTCCAGGCTTTCTCTGTGCACATGTGAGGCAGCAGAGCACCACATCAGAAGGAGTGTAGACTTCTGGTTGCCACCTGCAGGGGAACCACACAGGAGAACAACCTGCCAGGAGCTTTCATGGTTGACTTGCTTAAAATGGTAATCCAGAGATTTTGGGGCATGTTTGTTACAGCAGCTAGTTTATGCTGACTAATACAGAAATCTTCCCCAGAAGCCCCTGCTGGGCTGTCCCCATAACTGACTGGATCCAATCATCCCCCAAGTTGGTTACAGATGGGGTTGATAACCAAACCATGTTGGGGTTCTGGCAGCAATGATGCGGATGGATTTGAGCTAGACGGATCCTAGTGGCTGCTGGGCTAGTGAGGCTTGACAGCGTTTCCCATGATTATTGGACAACTGCACTTGTTTTGTCAGTTGCGTTTATGTTCTTTGCCTACTTATCTATGTCTTTCATCTTTTACTTGATGAGTTATGATTAGGGATTATGTATTAGGGGTTGTGATGCATGTCCGTCATCACATTTATCAACCCAGCATCTGAACCGGTTCCTGTGTTTGGGGTAACTCTGGACTGAGGGGTTTGCTTTCCTGGCCTCCGTTGAAGTTAGGACGCAGGGCTGGCCTGAGGGAAGGAAGTTGACCATGGGCGCCAGCAGGACCCGTGCGGACTTTATTCTGGAGAGGGTGGGAGCCATGGCAGCCGATCTGGGGCAGAGCCCAGCACCCAGCACGGGAGGCAGCTGAGGCATCTTTTCTGATCACTTGTAGCACAACTACTATTACTGTCTGGGGGCCTGCGAGTCTGGCTCTCCACCCTCCCAGAACTTGGTATCTGTCCTTTTTCTGCTTAAATCAGCTAAGGTTAATTTCTGTGGCTTATAACAAAGAAACAGATGTTAACTTTTCATTTCACTTATTATAAACCTTTTGTCTATATTACCTGTTACTTGTGCTCACTTTGGCAGCGTATATATATTACTTGTTACAAACCTTTTTCTCCCCAGGTATAATTTATTTTTCAAGCTAAACTATCTATCTATCATCTATCTATCTGTCTTATCTATCTATGAAAGATGACTTTCTTATACAGAAGGTTTAGATTCTTCTGTCGCCAAAAAGATTACCCATATTTACTTGTTTCTGCTTTTCAGGTCATATTTACAAAGGTCTTCCGTAAATCCAAACTTATAAAAATACTTGCCTATTGCTAAATTTAACAAGTATTTGATTCAAATATTTATTACTTAAATCTTTTACTTAAACATATATAATCATTCCTTGGTGTGTATAGGAGATTGGCTCCAGGGCCCCTGCTCCCACAAACACTAAAATCCACAGATGCTGCATTCTCTTATATAAAATAGTATAGTGCTTGGGTATAACACACATATTCTCCTTAAATCACCTCTAAATTCCTTGTATTATCTAAATGCTATGTAAATAGTTGTTATACTTTATTGTTTTGGGAATAGTAAAGGAATCGTGTTCAGTTCAGATGTAATTTTTTTTCCCAGATATTTTGGACCTGCCACTGGTTGAATGCGTGGATTGGAGCTGTAGATATGGGGGCTGACTGAAGATAAACATTACTGCGAGGCTTGAAATATGGGCTGGGGATTTAGCTCAGTGGCAGAGCTCTTGCTTAGCAAGTGCAAGGCCCTGAGTTTGATCCCCAGCACCCTCCCCATTAGTAGTCTGCTCCTTTTCTCTGTCTCTTCAAACCCCCTCTTCAGGAGACTCCACTTTCAGCTTTTTAACAGATGTTTCCTCTTTTTTTTTTAAACTTCTGTTTCCAAATGAAACGGTTCACACTGTTAATTCTTGAGTTCCAGGTTAGCTGCATCTCTTGCTACCACAGAAAGGGAGATTTTATTTTCTTACCATTCCTACTTCTGTCATCCATCCCTGCCAGTCCTTTTGTAAACTACAGATCCCTCTGTCTTTTCCAGGTGGTTGCTGCAAATTCCATAGGGAAGAAGCTGGTGGTTTTCCTTCCGGTTTCCTGAAGTAGGATCTGCTGGCTGAACCCCCTGGGTGCTAAGCATGCTCTTCTGTCCCTTGTGTTTCATAATTTGGTAGTTGGAAGTAGTTTGTCCATAAAGAGCCAGGCTTTAAATATTTAGGTTTTATGAGTGCTGGCTGGAGGGTGAAAACTGCCGAAGGCAGCCGAACCCTGGGTAGGGACCTTCCCTACAAAACCCAGCGGGGGACCTTGTTTGCAGACCCCATGCTTGACCAAGCTCAGGTCTGATTCAGCTCTTTCACTGGTGAGGCCAAGTCCTTTTCCACTCAGAGGCACTGGGTGTTCCCAACTGCATTTTAAAGTGGAAAACACAAAAAGAGGTCAAAACTGAAAGCGACGGTTCACTCCTGGCCCCACCGCACTTTTGGGGAAGTGCGTAAACGGAGAAGTGAAAGCGCTCTCTGATCCCCACAGCCGCTGCCTTCCGAGGAGCCCTCCCAGTCACAGGGCGAGGCTTCCCGCAGCCCCCAGACCTGCTCCCTGGCACTCTGGGTGACACTGACTCGCCATCCTGCTCGCAGACAGAGCGGGAACAGAGCGAGTGGATTTTAAGGGACTCTTTCATAAAAAGTTAAGAAAGTTTCCTCCAGGAGTCAGGAGAGGGGCAGGGACAGGACCTCGTGAGTGCGGGGTGAGCCGAGGCGCCCCCTCACGGCAGGCAGAGGCAGGGCGGGCGGTGCAGGCGTCAGGGACGCTCCCTGGTCCCTCCGCCTCCCCAGGTGACCCCTGCGTCCTCTGCTGCCCGGCGTCCTGGCCCTGCCTCTGCCCAGGGACTCCCGCCCCTGAGGACCACAATCTTGGCCTCCAGTCCCCTAGCGACTTGCGCGGCCCCCGCTAGATGGCGCTCTCGACCGCGCCCGCCCTCCCTAAGGCGGACCGGCCCGAGGACCCGAGCTGCAGAGAGCAGGAGGCGGCGCTGCTTCCGCGCGGGTTCGCGGGGCGGTAACCTCAGGCCCCTTCTGGCTTCTTTCTGGCTGAGGCTTTAAGGAAACAAGTGTGCTCAAATCGCACATTCCGAAGAGGTGATTTGCACGGTTTGTCATCAAGGCGGTGTCGCGAAGCCTATGGGCGACGCCCTCCTGCCCATCGGCGCGGGGGTGGGCGGCGTGGCGGCTGGACCTGGGGGCGGTCCCCGGGGAGGGGGAGGGGCCCGCTGTCGCCCAAGCCTGTTACCGCCAGTTACCGCCAGTCTCTATGAGGCTTCCACAGAGCTGCTCCCAGAGCTTGATTTGTGTCCCCTGCAGCTTGCTGACGCGGTGGGTGGGTGACTGACACGCACCAGAGACAATGGAATGGGGATTGATTAGTGGATCAGCCGGAGGTGGCAGAGGAGACGGCTGTGGCGAGAGGTACGTGCTTCGTCTGGTGGCTGCTGGTGGTGTCCTTCCCTGCCCATGGTCCCAGGCAGTCTGTCCCCTTCTCTGGAGAAGTGTCTGCGGATTACACGCCGGGGCACAGCCCCTCCTCTCCCCTTCAGATGGGGCACATCTGGGGTGCAGCTGGTGTCCCAGAGCCTCTGGGGATCTGTCCGGGGCTGGCACACCCCGAGACCGTGTCCTTGCTGTCTTAGTCTGCTTCCAGTTACTAACAACACAATTCCACAGACCAGGTTCACCACGAAGAAGAGAGGTTTATCTTGGCTTGTAGACGTGGTTCAAAGTCAAAGGCTGGCACCTGGCGATGACTGTCTTGCTGGCAGACTCCCAGAAACACACGGCAAAAGGCAGGGAGTGCTTGAGAGGCAGAGCTAAGGTGGCTTTTGTAGCACACACACTCAAGATAACCTGCGAGCCCACGAATCCTTTAATCACACAAATGGACCGGTCCACTCCTGAGCCTTGAGCCCGCCTCACCTCTTATAAGTCCTGTCTTTTAATACCTCCTAAGGGGCATTAAGTTTCAACATGCATTTCAGAGGGGACAACCCGAACCATAGACCTTAGTGAGCCCCTGCCCCTTTCTGGTCCTGCTGCCTCCATACTGCTGCTGTCCCCTTGTCCTGACGAGCTGGCAAATCCCAGTCTTGGGCTTTGGGATTGCCACAGGCAGGCAGGACTGGAAGTGGTCCCAGAAACTGAGTTGAAGATAGGGCTCTGCAGGGTGATGCCTTGCTGGTGACAGGTGACAAGGAGCCCACTGCAGGTGGTCCCTGGCACAAGAAGGTCAGGTCTCCCCACCTGTGGTGACTGGGGACATATTCAGGTGGACAGCAGTGCTCTGACTGCTGCGGCATCCTGGTGTTTGAGAGACACAGGGAGAGCAGTAAAGACTGCAGAAAGGGAGAGGGTATTAGCTGAACACCACTGCTACTTTGAAGAGAGAAAATGACAAGTCCAGGGTCATAGATCATCAAATTGAATCAGTCAGGATTCCCAGGTAGCAGTTAGGGAAACCCTTCTCTTATACAGAGAGAGAGCAGGTATCGAAGGACATTTTTAAGTGTGGGACATAATAGTACAAACTCAGCACATCAGGAAGGCTGAATTCCTAGCCTGAAGTCTCCTGTATCAGTCAGTTCCCTGTTACTATAATAAACACCCAAGGTAGGCTAAATAAAGTGTTCCAAAGGCTAAAAATCCAAAGAGCATGGTACAGGCTCTGGAGAGGGCCCCTCCTTGGCTGTGTCACCTCCTGGTGGAAGGTAATGGCAGGAACATGTGTAGGAATGAGTGACCACATCCTGGACAGGAAGCCAGAGACCTGTCTGGGGCTAGGCTCAGGCTTTTCTAACCCTTTCTTGACCAAGGGGTCATGAGAGCTACGTGAAGCCCTTCCCAGGGCAAGAGAGCACATGCCCCAGGACTGATGGGCCTCCCACCAGGCCTCACCTCCGAAAGGCTCTGCCATCTCTCATGGCGCCCTCCTGGAACCCAGGCTTCCAACAAGTGAAACTCTGGGGGACACTCAACACATAGTGTCTCCCCTTGTCTCCCCTCCAGAGCCAGGGTCTGGGTGGGGAGGGTGCGTTCCCTAAGACCCGAGGTAGAATTATCTTGGGAGATGTGTTTGAGAACATTGGACCTCCAAATCCTACCCTGAACCATGCCCCCGCTATTAGAACCCCCTCCTGAGCCTGGTTTAAAGACCACACGGAAACTTCAGGTAAGGGAAGGGGCCTCACAAGAAGAGGGTTCCTCATCGCTATTTGCAACTGCCTCTCCTCGTGGCTGGCAGACTCAAAACTGGGAATGACCAGAAAGGCCAGGCCCCTGCTTTGCTGCCAAGGGACAAGAGGGCCTGACCACCAAGAGCCGAGGAGCATGTACAGGACTGACAGGGACTGGAGAGCTTTCCTAGGCATGGAGGCTGAGATTGTGGGTCAGAGGAGGCTGAGTAGAAGCTGGTTGCTGGACACTTTATCTGCGAGGAAAGACTCTTTAATTTCACACGTGGGAAGGACACGTGGTTCTCACTCAGGGCTGGAGGGTTCTTGGAAGCTTGGAAAGAGCGGCAGTGCCCAGTCACCAAATGGCCCTAGAGGAAGGCGAGCAAAGCTGGTGGAAGTAGGTGAGCTGGAAGGATCTTTGAGTGCTGGCTGGACGCCCCCATCCCTGAGTCTGTTCTCTGGGAGGGCCCAGCTCCTTGCCGAGGTGACGGAGGCGGGACTGGCCAGGAGCTGAGGGGTGGCTGTCTTGGCTGGCAGGGCCTGGAGGGGGAAAATGCTACCCCAGAGCTGAATGCCCTTGTGGCCGTGGGAAGGAGAGGTGCTGAACTTTGAACATTGCTGTCTCCCTGAAACTTATGTTGACATTTGACCCTCATTTTGAGATTTTAAGAGGTGGAACTGGGTGGAACATTAAGAGGCAGAGTTCGCCCTCATGAAAGGATTAACCCATGCATGCAATTGAGGATTAATGGGTTAATGAGTTATCCGGAGACTGGGCCTGGTAAGGTCTCTTGCGCACTTGCCGCCTCTTGGCGTGTGATGCCCTGTGCCACCTTAGGACTCTGCCAGTGAGAAGGACACTGCCAGATGCCACCTCTTGACCCTGGACCAGAACCACATGCCAAAATAAACCTCTTCTTTTATGGCTTACCCAGTCTGTGTGGTATTGTGTTATCAGTAACAGAAAATAAGCTAAGACAATAGAGTTCCTGAACAGCGGGATGGGTACCCGGACCAGACAAGTGTTTGTCTGTCACAAGCAAGCTGGGTACAAGGACCAGAATGGACGGCAAGGCGGATGGCAGCCAGGGACCCAGCTTGTGGAACTCTACAGCAGAACACACTGGAGATGGCATTTCCAGGAGCAAGAGATTCATGCAGCTAGCAAGGGTGTTTTTAATGCAGATAATTGAAAGTGACCAAGGATGGCCAGCTGAAAACCAGGTCAAGGTTCCCATGTGGAAACTAATGATCCAGCTTCTAACCCTGAGCCTGTTCTCCAGGTCCGAATCTATCATCAGAAAGAGGGGCTGGTCCCAGGAGGGAGGAGCCTGCAGGCCGTGGGGAATGTGTGATCCCCCAGACTTTGCCTGAGGCTCTGTGTGGGTTTGCTAGGGCTGCCGCACACCGTGGCACTAACAGGGAGGTGGATGGAGATGTATCGTCTCACAGTCTGGGGGCCTAGAAGTTCAAAATCAGGGTGTCTGCGGGGTTGGTTCCTCTGGGCTATGGGGGAGAATCTATCTGCTCCCAGCCTCTCTTCTGGCTGCTGGTTTTCGGCCAATCTTTGGAGCTCATTGGCTTTCAGGGGGATTGCTATGATCTCTGCCTTTATCTTCCCTGACGTTCTCGACTGTGTGCTTGGCTGTCGTTGGATTAGGGCCTGTCCTAATGCCCTTGTCTGAGCTCGATCATCTCCAAAGACTGTTTCTAAATAAGGTCATGCTCGTAGGTCTTGGGAGTAAGGACCCCAACATCTGGAGAGACACAGTTCAGCCCACAACAGGAGGTGCCCCCACTGCCTCCAGTAGTGATTCAGTGGGAAAAGGCCATCAGGTCCGGCCTTCTGGGAAGCAGGTGGGTGGAATCAGACGTGGAGCGGTTTAGAAGGGTCCACCTGTGAGAGGAGCGGAGAGGGACAGGAGTGGCTGACAGAGCTTTCAGCACGGCAAGGGCAGCTCGGAGGGAGCCTTGGAGAGCCCAGCAGAGGGCTCTCAGGCCAAGACTGTCCATCAGAGAGTCCCCTCTGGGG
This sequence comes from Hystrix cristata, assembly GCA_004026905.1. NCBI lineage: Eukaryota > Metazoa > Chordata > Mammalia > Rodentia > Hystricidae > Hystrix > Hystrix cristata. Next base: position 53,055 of record PVJO010002750.1, on the reverse strand, counting down.
AAGCAGATGCTGGGCCCGGCTCCTTCACTATCTGGGAGGTGCCCCGGGCAGGCATGGCTTGGCCCGCTGGAGGCGGTCAGCACACTGCCACAGGCAGGCTTTCTCTCCAAGGCAGGCCTGGGCGACTCATCTCTAGGGCTTCCACCCAGGCTACCCAGACTCCCCAAGGGCTGTTGGATCTAGAGTTCAAATCGACACTAACACTCAGAGACCCAGGGGCCATCCAGGTCCAGGTCCACCCAGCAATAGACCTGCCATGTGTCATTCTCCCGGTTTATTCCACCTCCTCTTCCTGCTTCAATCCTTCTCTTTTTTCTTCTTCTTCCTCTTCCTCCTCCTTTGCCCCTTCTCTTTCTTCTTCCTCTTCCTCTTCCTCTTCCTCTTCCCTTCCCTTCTCTCTCCTCTTTAAGACCCTCCTGCCTCAGCCTGGCAGAGTGCTGGGATTACAGGTATGCACCACCACACCTGACTCTCTCATTTTGCGAGTGTGTCACGGAACAGAAGAATGTGGCAGTCGGCAACCTTGAGCTGCAGGGTCAGCTACTGTGTGCAGGAAGGCCACAGGGAAGCTGAGGAGACTGCCTTTTATCTTCCTCCCTCCTCCCCACTGCTGCAACCCAGCTAACCTAGTGAATCAAAGTCAGTGTTGGATGTCTGGAGTAATGCAGAGATTTGTGTCATCTCCAGTGATTTAAGGATGCAGCAATAGAGTGTCTTTATCATGGCTCTACTGAACTCACCAATGTGGCCCCTATAAATGCTGTGTGGATCTTGGCTAATGACGGTGGATAGCGCACAATCAACCAAGTCAGCCCCAGATGCAGCTTCTGTGAAGGGTGGAATATAGAGGCCAAAGCAATTCATATTATCCTGGATATATGGGATGTGGCTGTGACTTGGCCAACATGCACATTCATGGCCTCACCCAGGGCTGTGCTAATAATTTTCCTGCTCTCAGTGTAATCCCAAGGAACCCAGCCCATCTGGACAGTCTACAGCCTGCCCCATCGGTCAGATCTATATCAAGTTAACCAGATCTATACAGCAAGAAGTAGCAGGCACTTTGGGCGCTTTGGGAGAACATGTGTGCTCCAGAGGGTAGGAAGTAAACTGTGAGATTAGGGGGCTGCCACACTGGGAGGTCTTAAAGGGCCTGGTGGTCTGGGCACGTCAGAGCCTCTCTAAAGTAAAAGCCGGGGTGATGGTTAAGCTTAATTGTGTCAATTTGATTGGCTTGGGAGCCCCTGGGGGATTAGTAAAACACATTTCTGGGTATGTCTGGGTATGTCTGGGTGGGTCCTGGAGGTATGACTTTGGGTACTATATCTAGTCCCTTTCCTCTTCCTTCCTGGCACTGTTCCTCTCTGGCTACCATGAACTAAGCAGCTTTGTTCCATCATGCCCTTCCACTGTGATGGTTCTGCCTTAGAGCCAGCTGACAATGGACTGAATCCTCCGAAATCACAAGCCAAATTAAACCCATCTTCTTTAAGCTGTGGGTGTCAGGTATTGTGTTTCAGGGATGGGAAAGCTGACTGTTACAGGGGTTTACACCCCTTGGACCTTCTCCCATGGGAAAGGGAGCTCCAGTTTTGGCAGCCCTCTGTGGGTCTGGGGGAGACATCTGTGGGAACACTGGGAATGCTGCTTTGGCTTGTTATTGGGTAGCACAGAAGGTTACTGGTTTGCAGCCGTGGTCATACAAGAAACTCGGACATCTGACTCGCCAGCTCCTATATACTAGAGGTTTCTGTGATAGAAAGGTCACCATGTGCCGTCTTTGGCAAGCCCTAACAGGAAATCCACAGTGCAGCTTCCGAGAGTGCTGGAGCAAGGCCACGCCATCTGCAGCAGAGCAGGGCTCCTAGCGTGCCCCTGGGCACCTGACCAGGGGACATCGAGTGGCCAAGTGACCACGAGTTCTCATCATGAGCTGATGAGTCATGCACTAAATCTCAGGGCCAGGCGCCCATCACACCCCTCAGGAACTGGGCCCTTCGGGTCCCAAAGGCAGGGTCAGCTGCATGAGCAGACGGTTCACATTCGCAGGCCACTGGCTGCTGTCGCATGGAGGTTCCTCCCTCAGTGCACACCACACAGGGGTGAACTGCGACCAGTGGAGACGCGCTGATATCTTCTTCCAGCTCCGTATGCTGGACCGAGCTGAGAATGCCCGGCTGCTGCCTCGGCCCCTCCCAGGGGTCCTAGAAGCCGTCAGGCACAGCTTTGAGTAGGGCATGTGGCCATCCGCCTGTGAAGACAGGAGTGGCCCGAGGTGGGGATGCATGGGGCTCACGCCCACAGCTTAGCTGGAAGGAGCAAGACTGGGAGCTTGGGATGTGGGGGACTGAGGTCGGGCGGCGGCCCTGTGGCACCAGGGGCTCAGAGGCTCACATTAACACCAGAGAGCATTCAGGCAGAGGGACACTACACAACCAGTGGACGCTGTGACCAGCCAGGCTTCGTCCCTGCCACCAAGGTGCTTGGGCAGTGGGCTCATGAGTGGAATCGTCATGGTGGCCGAGATGGTAGCATCTCAGAGCTCATGTTCCTCCTACTGTCACCTCGGACTATTCGACTGGTGAGTGACTGAGACCAATCCTGAGGTTCCAGCGTGTCCCAGGCCCTGAGCTCACCGCCAGCCACTCGGGAGTGAGTGGACGTCACCACATCCCTTCCATCTGGGAAAGGGCGTGATTTGCCCAGATCTGTGGCCGGTGCTGGGATGGCTGGTGTTTCCGGCATGCAGGGTGAAGGCTCACGGGGTTGCTGGGGGACTGACGTGCGACGCCAGTAACATCACTAATGGCAAGGCCTTTGCAGGTTAACTTAGGAAGTATTATTGTCTATAATGTTGAGCCCTTTCTATCCATGAACATGCTACATATCTTCATTTTTTCGTGTTTTCTGCAGGAACTGCTCTCGCTCTCTCTTTCTGTCTCTTCCTCCCTCCCTAATGGTTTTTGCTGCTACTGTAAGTGACAGTTTCTTCTGTATTCTAATTGGTTATTCCTAGGTATAGGAATATTATTATCTTTTACAAATACATTAATCATAAACCCCACAATCCTATATTACCTTTATTACTTTTCAAAGTTCCTAGAAACTCTTGGATTTTCTATGTAGATGATCATATTGTTGGCAATAAATCACAATGTGTTGGCTCTTTCTTCCCTATTATTACCCTGTTTATTTATTTTTCTTGTCTCACTGAATTAGCTGGGATCTCCAGCACAATGTTGAATAGAGGAGCGGTTGTTGATATCCTTATTTTCCCTAAATTTTAATGGAAATGCTTTTTTTGGGGAGGGGGGTTGCTGGGGATCGAACTCAGGGCCTTGCACTTGCCAGGCAAGTGCTCTACCACTGAGCTAAATTCACAAGCCCCTGGAAGTGCTTTTAACATTTTAACTTTGTCATATCTGCTGTAAGTTTTTGGCTGATATCTTTGACTAAACCAAAGGAATTCCTTTCTGTTTTTAGTTTGTGTCGTGAATACGCATTGAATTTTTACCTGTTTTTCTGCATCTCTTGAGATGGTGATTTTTTTCCCCCTTAATTCTATCTAAATATTTTCCTAAGACTGAGCGTGTGTACTTGAGACGATCCCAGCTTAGTCAGGCTGCACACATTTTAAACACACTGCTGAATTTGCCTTGTTCGTATGTTACTTCAGAGCTATGTGTCTATGCTGGAAAATGGGGTTGGCGTATACTTTTGTTCCCGTGTGCAACCCTCACCAATGGGCACATGAGTTATCTCCTCTTCCTAAAATAAGTAAAACCTGCCTTTTCTGTTATTTTAAGACTTTGTCTACAGTTTCGTCTAAGCTGTAACATTGGTTACCACGAAGTTGTTCACCGTCCTCTCTAATGGTTTCAAAAGTCCCTGCCATGTCCCCGGTCACGTTCGCCCCTGCTCCCAATGTTTATGCTTCATCCTTCAAGTCGACTGGACGCTCTAGATTGATTGATTTCTTCAGAGAATCAGCTTTTGATGCTGTGCATCCCTGGAGCTCTGGGGACTCTGTGTATATTGTCTTTCTTTCTAATGGGATTTATGTAACATTTGAGAAATAGAATAAAACAGAAGCAGGTGGGAGAGGGATTTTCATCTTTTTTTTTTTTTTTTTTTGATGCTGAGGATCTAACTCGGGCCCTTGCGCTTGCAAGGCAGGCACTCTAACCACTGAGCTAAATCCCCAACCCTGAGATGTTTGTCTTTGAGGCTGATGAGGCTGATGCAGGACAGTGAACCATTCTGGGCCAAGGGCACTTCCGGCCGAAGCCTGCAGTGGGAAAGACTCGTGTCCCCAGCCATGTTCATGTCCCGCTGCTGCCCACTCCTGTCGCTGGGATACACGGCTGACCTGCTCAGTCACTCTGTAGCCAAGAAAACTGGGGACACGATCTTGCCTGGAGTGAGGAGAGAGAGGGGAGAGAAGAGGAGGCAATGGGTGGGCAGGTCACACATGCTCAGGGTTGCTGTGCAATTGGGGAGCCCCACGGGCCCTGCGGGTCTGCAAGGAGGAGCGAGAGGAGGCCGCCATGTTCCTCACCAACTTGAGAGGGACCTCAGGAGATAGCGGCCTCCCCCGAAGCTAATGACCTCCAATACTTGGAAGTTCCTACTTTCTTAAGGTTTTTGCTTGCTTGTTTTTTGAGACAGAGTCTTCCTAAGTTGCCCAGGATGGACTTGAAAGTTCAATCCTCCTGCCTCAGCTACCCAGAGTGCTGGGATTACAGGCCTTCCATACCTGGATCAGCTGGTTTTCTTTTACTTTTATTCCTGCTACTTCTTTTGACTTTCTCTTTAACCTTTTTCTAGCTTCTCGAGTTAAATTCTTCAGTCATTGTTTTCATTCTTCTTGCAGCAGGGCATGGCTCCATGACTAGGTCCTAACCTGTGAGATGTTGTCAGGACAATAAAGCTGCTTGAAGGGAGTGAATCCAGGAAAGAAGGTATCCTTTTGTTCTGTCTCCTTTTCCCCTCTCTGCTACCTGGAATGTTGAGTGAATGGCTGGAACTTCAGCAGCCATCTTGGAACAAGAAGTTGTCATGAGGATGATAGGAAGAACTAGAAGAGTAGAACCGAAGAATACCTGTCCTGAATCCCTGTTGACAATGGAACTCTTACCTCTTCCAGATGCCTTCATCCATATCTTTCTATGTAGCACAGAAGCACAAAGACACTACTTTTTCTTCACTTTTATATGTAGCCAAAACGGATTCTAACATACACCAGGTTTATCTTTTTGTGTATATGACTTTATTTTTAAAAACTTTTAATATTCTTCATCAGGTATATCTAGCCACATATCTTGACTATAAACCCTTTGTTTATGTGCACATATGGCCAAAATTTGAAAGAAGATACACAAATGTATGACTATTCTACAAGTAATTTTATGAGCATCCAGCATTACGCCTAGGCCACAGCAGGGACTCAGTGAACACTTGGTAAATGATGATTGAACAAATATGCTACAAATATTCTCTCCGTCTGTCATTTGTATTTTGACTGTAATTATAATGTCTTTGCTACATTGAAATCAAAAATTTTTATGTAGTTAAGTATGTGTGCCTTTGTTTGGGTTCTGGATTTGAGTTATGCTTACAGAGACTCTGCTTATCCCAACTTATAAGTACATTCTCCTCTGTTTTAGATTGCTATTGTACCTGTGAATAAATGTGTGTGGGAATATTGGTTGGGGTTTCTTGTGTTTGAAATGAGCTAGACACCTAGTTTTGTGTCCTTCCTAAGCTAATCACACCAACAGAGACGTCAAAGACTGCATCTTTTACCAGGGAACTGAATTGTTACAAATCAGACCAGCCAGCTTCCTTATGCTCCTTGGGAGAAGTAGTTGAGTGCCCTGCTGGACAGCCCCTTCTCCAGACCTCCTCACCCCCCACACGCCATTCTTATCCCTGCCTAGGCCGTGACGGTGGCACGATAAGAAATGCATATTTGGCCTTTCTTTCTGGCACAGAGCACCTATGTCCCTTGGATGGGACGTCTTTTTTTTTTTTCTCCCTAATGAGGTGACGCTCGGCAGGTCCCTAGATAGCATAGGATGGGGACTGGGTAAGGGCTGGTATGGTTTGTACATAGAGATCCCCCAAAAGCCTCACACATTCATAGGCTTTTGGAAGGTGGCTGGATCATGGGTGTGTGATGCTGGGTTAAGGGTGTGTGATAACTGGATTAATCTACTGATTGGTTTAGCATAGCTCTAGGTGTGAATAATGGGAAGCTTCACCTTGGGTGTGGGTGGCACCAACTAACAGACTTGTAACCTGTCTAGAACATAAAGGGAAAAAGAGACGAAAGTCTACTGCCTCCTGCCTGCTCTGCCATGGACTGTTTCTCCTCTGCTATGCCCTCTGCCATGTCCCCCGCCTTGGAGCCATCCAACTATAGATTGAAACCTCTACAAACTGTCAGCTAAAATAAACCTTTCCTCCTTTAACTTGTGGATGTTTGAGTATTTTGTCCCAGCAGAGAGAAAAGTAACTAAGACAAGGGCTCATTTCAAACCAGCAGCAGATGCTGTGGTAGTACCTGACCCCAGCTTGTCCCCAGCCCAGCCAATGACATGATACCATGACATTATACTCCTCACACCTCCCCAGTGACTTCCAAAGGGGCTTTTGTGTCCATTACCTCAACAAATCCTCAACACTGACTCCGTGAGGTCAAAAGGGAAGGAACCCGTTCCTGTGGCAGGTGGGAAACTGAGGCCAGGTGGGAAAATCAAATGTCTTGGGTCAGGGAGTATGTTAGTCACTTCCAGCTGCTGTGACACACTGCCACAGATTGGAGCCCTTAAACAGCAGACAGTTATATTCTCATGGTGCTGGAGGTTGAGAGTCAAGACCAAGCTGTCGGCAGATGTGGTTTCTTCCGAGTTCCCTCTCCTTGGTTTGCAGATGGTCACCCTCTCCCTGTGCCCGCACATGATCGTTACTGGTGAGGCCTCCCCGGTTTCTGTGGGTTTATCTCTCCTCTTTTACAAAAATACCCACCTGCTTGTCACCCTAATGACCTCATTTAACTTAGTCACCTTTTAAATGGCCCTACCTTCAAACAGTCACATTGTGACTTGCTGGGGGTTAGAGCGTCAGCAAATGGGGTTTTTTGGGGGACGTTATTCAGCCCATAACTGTGTTTGCAGTGGAAGTGAGGAAATCCAGATTTCTCAAGCCTCGCCCTCTCCCAAGAGCCAGGGTGGTGGTGGGTGTGGGTTGCTGAGCGTGAATGCAGCAGTCTGGGGCGGTCCACACTGGGCTCCCCGAAAGCTGGCTCAGATGGAGCTGTGCTTCCTGCAGCGTGCCCGGGGTGGAGGACAGGCGGCATCGGGATTCTCTTGCCACAGTCCTGCTGATAGAGAAACCAGATGGATTTCCCTTGGATCATTTTACCACATTTTGATGTGTGGAATCTTTCAGTTCATAGATTCTGACCAGCTTTCCAAAGCGATTCCAATCCAAAGTGGACTTGAGAAGTTCTTTTACTACAGTTTCATTCATTAGCTTCAGGAAGAAGTAATATAGGGGAGTAAGCGCTGAGTGCTGAGTTATAGACGAGGCCTATGGTGCATGAAAGTTGGGTTTCTCCAGTGGTAGTTGTGTGAGCAAACCACACTGAGCTGGGAAGTAGCTCAGTGGCAGAGTGCTGGCTTAGTATGCGCAAGGCCCAGCACTACAAAAACCAAACCAAACCAAACCGAAGGGCATTATTAACTTTAAAAATAAAAATAAAACAAGAAAAAAATAGGCATCAAACCTGAATTACTGATATCTCTGTCAATACAGATTGAAAGAGGAAAAGTGTGACTTCTAACTCGGCTGCAAATTTCAAATCTATTTGCATTCTCTCTGGGCATGAAGGATTTGATTGAAAGACAGACTTCAAATGTGGACCTGTGTGCATCTGACAGGAGCCGTGTCCAGGATGCTAATGAGTGCGGCTGCCTGTGATGTTTCCTTGCTGCAGGCGTCATCCTGCGATCGCTGGCATCGAGAGCCAGTGTGACTGTGTCCTGGGACAAGCTTGCCCCGGAGAAGTAGTTAGAAGAGTTCCCCCAGCTGGCCAATTACCTCGGGCAGACTAGACCTGGAATTCAAGTTCGTGGGGAAACAGCACAAATGAATGGAAAAAAGAAGCTGGAGATGTATCAACTACCGACCACCGAGCTGGGGCAGGAGAAAGTGGTTTTAGCAAGGCCGAGGGGAACGTTTCTGGAGTAGCACCCGCTTTGTGGCTGGCAAGATTTTAATGAGATTTAAAGGGGCCTGTTTGAGCCTTGAGATCTTAGATTTGTGCCAATCAATGAACTGGAGTGTATCACGGGATCTCGCGGGTCAGCCCCTCTCTGCAGAGCAGAAACCGTGAACCTTGGTGGATGCGAGGGTGGCAGGGGGTCCCTAAGGGCCGGCTGGATGGCACCAGAAAGCATCTTTCCTCCCCTACCCCCCAGCCCCATTTAAATCTATTTCCTGGGTAACAAGTGCCATGAAGCAGAGGCCTTAAAGCAACTGCAACGTGTTCTCTCACATCCTAGAGAGGCTGGAAGTTGGAAGTCATGGGCTTAGCAGGCCACAGTCCCTCCAAAAGCCCTGGGAGGCCCTGTCCCTGACCATTCCATCTTCTGGTCATTGACAGAGATCTTTTTCATTCTTTGGCTTGTGGCCATGTCACTCCAGTCTCTGCCTCCTTCCTTGCATGGCCTACCTTCTCACATCTCTGTCTTTATGTCATCATCCCTTTGTGTATGTGTCCAAAGTTTCCACCTCTTTGTGGGGGGGGTTGAACCCAGGACCTGTGCACTGAGCTACATCCCCAGTCCTTTTCTTATATTTTTATTTAAGACAAGATCACAATAGGCTACTAGATTTTCCAGGCTGGTCTTGAACTTGCATTCTCCTGCCTCAGCCTCCCAGAGTGCTGGGATTACAGGTCATGCCTCGATCCTTCTTTTCATAAGGATACCATTTGTGTTAGTCAGCATTCCATTACTATAACAAAATACCCAGGCTAAGTAACTTATGATGAAAAAGGTTTATTTTGGCTCACAGTTTCAGAGCTTCCAGTCCATCTTTGAGTGGCCTGTGTGGTGACATGGAGCCATTGGGGAGGGCACCCTGCAGGGTTTAAAGAATGAAATGAACTTGTGGTCTGATGAGGTTACAGCAGAGGGAGGTGGCTGAGACATTCAGGGCAAGCCTGGGTGTGGAAGGAGTGACAGGGTGATGATGTTCTACAGAGCCCTAAACAGGGCAAGTCAAGGACTGGATTTTTTTTTTTTTTTTTTGGTGCAGGCTTTCTGCTTGCAAGGTGGCACCTTGCTGGTGCCTTCTCCAGAGGGGACAAATGTGATGTCTTCACATGACACAAGGGTGAGGGAAAAAACTCTTGCTATTAGAGCCTTTTATATGGGCTCCTCATCCCATTCATGAGATTTGCCTGAATTACCTCTTGTATTCATTTATTCATCACTATTACAAGGTACCTGAAGCAGGCTAACTTTCTAAAGAAAAGAGGTTCATTTTGGTTCATCGTTCTGGCCCAAGGTCAAGGACCCACATCTATGCTGGCCTCCTTGCCAGCAGAGTTCCAAGTGGTGCACAGTGTCACATCGCGAGAGACAGGGAGCCTGTGTATCTCTTTTGATCTGTCTGTCCTTTTGTGTGTCTCTTTCGGTCTCTCTGCCTTGATGACCTCGTTTAATCCTAATCACCTCCCAAGGGCCCCGCCTCTTAGCACCATAGTCAGGTTGAGTTTCCACCCTCTTGCCCCTGTGATTAACTACACTTCAACACGTGAACCTGGGGGACGTGCTCAGAGCATCGTCACGCCACAGTGCCCCCTAGGGGCCACACTTCTTAATACATTCTACATGAACTTTCTACACGAACTCTGGAGAATACAAAAATTCAAGCCTCAGCGAGGTTCCGAGGGTTGAACCCAGGTGGCACACACGCTAAGCAGGTGTTCTGCAGCCTCAGTCCTTTTTACAATTTCATTTTGAGAGACTCTTAATAAGGTGCCCAGACAGGCTTTGAACTTGTGATTCTCCTGCCTCAGCTTCCTGAGTAGCAGAGGTGACAGGAGAGAGCTGCTGCGCCTGGCACCATTTGCATTTTTTGGGGGGGGCACCAGATGTCTTTATTTGAAGGAAATAAAGAACTTCAGTACATGTTGTGGTACGAGTTATAGAAACGGTAACGGTAACCCCAACATGCACGCGCCGCCTCGGTGACATCGGCCTGAGGCTTAGCTCTCGTTGCTACCGTCCCCCAGAGTGTGCTTGTCAAAGAGATACTCTGCCATGCCGGACTCGGGGGTTCCCATCTTGCGCAGGTTGGTCACGTGGTCACCCAGCTGTTTGATGGCCTTCACCTGCTCATCCAAGTAGTGGGTCTCGATGAAGTCACACAAGTGGGGGTCATTCTTGTCAGTTGCCAGCTTGTGCAGCTCCAGGAGTGACTGGTTCACACTCTTCTCCAAGTGTAATGCACACTCCATCGCATTCAGCCCGCTCTCCCAGTCGTCTCGGTCTGGTTTCTTGATATCCTGAAGGAAGATCCGGCCACCGCGCTGGTTCTGCAGCTTCATCAGCTTCTCAGCATGTTCCCTCTCCTCGTGAGATTGGTGAAGAAAGTATTTGGCAACATTCTTCAGAGCCACGTCATCACGGTCGAAGTAGTGAGACACGGACAGGTAGACACAGGAAGCGTAGAGCTCCAGGTCGATCTGGCGGTTGATGGCGTCCTGGTGGTAGTTCTGGCGCACCTGCGAGGCGAGGCGGTCGTCAGGGCGGCGGGCGAGGCTGCGTGCCGGCGGCGGGCGGCGGCGGGCCAGGCTCCGTCTAAGGACTGTTGAAGCAGGAGACCGTGGCGACGCTCAGCGGAGAACCACCGTTTGCATTTTAGTTACCATTTTTAAGGCCTTTCCATGTACTTTTTTCTTGGCCTTGTTGACAAGCTCATCAAGTAAGTTTTTCCATATTTTCACTTAGAGTTGATGAATGTGCGTAGCAGACTAACATGGTGTCTGGGCTTATTATAGAAGAACAGTGAGCATATAAGATTTTTTAAACTTTAGGGGCTGGGGATTTAGCTCAGCGGTTAGAGCACTCGCCTAGCAAGCGAAAGGCCCTGAGTTCGAGCCCCAGCACCCTCCCCCAAAAAACACCCAAAAACAAAACCAAAAAAACCAACAAGATTTTATTTATAAGCTTTATGGGGATAGTATCATTTCATATGACAAATGCACCTATTTTAAGTCTACATACATATCAATGACTTCTGACAAATACAGCCCTGTGTAACCACTTCTTCCATTGACACCTCTATCCCAGGTAATCATCAATTCTTTCTATTAGATTTTGCCCTTTCTGGAATTTCACTGTTTTTACCAGTTCTGGGGATTGAACTCAAGGCCTTTGTATGCTAGGCCGGTGCTCCACCCTTGAGCCACACCCCAGCACTGGAATTTCTTTTTTTGGGGGGGGTGCTGGGGATCGAACTCGGGGCCTTGTGTTTGCTAGGCAAGTGCTCTAACCACAGAGCTAAACCCCCAGCTCCTCGGCTCTAGAATTTCATGGAAATGTGATTGTACTTTATGCTTTAAGGAAGTTTTTACTTTGCCTTGCAAATGCAGAGCTGGCCTTAAAAAAAGGTCAAGTGCCTTCTTAACGGTTGCATCCTGATCCCTGAGTTTCGGTCCTTGTTCAGCAGCTTCAAACGCCGAAATGGCACTGTAGAATGGCCTGGCAGAGGAAGGCAGTTCTGATCGTGGTGTCTGGGAAGCAGAGAGAGAAGGAGGAGCTGGGGAAGGAGCCACACCCCTCCAGGAGGCGTCCCAGTGACCCGCTCTAACCAGGCCCCCTCCTAACAGTGAGTCGGCCATGAACCTGTCAGTGCACTAATGCACGGTGAGTACAGCACCCCAGGACCCAACCACCTTCCACACACAAGAGGGTTCGGGGGGGCACCCAGAGTCTAACCCACACTACCATGGCATCATCAGGCAACCCAAATGGGATTTGACTTTCTAAAAACCCTCTTTCCACCTACATATGAAATACTAATTAGAAGATCTTACTTCATGGAAAATGAACAAGCACAACTACTTAAATTTTAAACAAATTATTTCTCTTTTAATCTCTTGTGTGCTCGTAGACCCCCAGGGCACATCAACAAGGCCATGTGTGTGGAAACTCCAGAGCCATCAGGCAAATGGGATGTGACACTGGGTGTCCCAGGAATGCAACTGCCATTCAAAGGGAAGGACACAGTGCTGTGATTTTTGGGGTGCTTCCCTGAGAATTACTCCCCATGGTTCTGCACAAAAGCAACTTTGGCTTCATATGGGAAATAGAGTGGGGTTCTAGGTACAAATCCTTGGCCAGCAGAATTTGCACCCGATAAGCATTCTGCAGAACACAGGAAACGTGTGTAGTATGCAGGAGGTTTGGTCACTGCGGGGGGCTACCCTAGATACAGGGGCACCTGCTGTGCCAGCCCTGTCACCAAATGCCAAACACAGTTATTGCCACAACCAAAGCAGCTCCTGCACATTCCCAAATGCCACTGTGCAGAAACAATATTTTAAAAGGGCCACTGAGTTGCTGAGTGGCAGGTTTTGTGAGAGCAGCCACCACCTCTGGCTGCTCGTCCCAACTTCTCCTGTTGCCTGCTGACCCTCTAGAGCCCATAATGCCAGTCTCTGCCCTGCCGCTACCTCAAATTAAAAACAAAACATTAAAACCAAACAAGAACAGAAATGAAACCGATCTTTGCCTTGGGTGGTGGTTAGGGTGGAGCGTCAGCCTAATTGGCTTTGGGAACCTCTTGGGGGGAGGTTGATAGAGCACACTTCTACTGTGAATGGGTGGGTCATGGAAGCATGACTGGAGTCAGTGTCTGGTCCCTCGTCCCCGCCTGTCTGGCACTGTGCCCTGCTCTGCTTCCTGGCTGCCATGAACTGAGCAGCTGTACTCCACCACACCCTTTCCCCATGATGTTCCTGTGTGGAGCTAGCCAACCATGGACTGAATTCCCTGAAACCGTGAGCCACGTTACACTTCTCCTTTAAGTTGCGGGTGCTGAGTATTATGCCTCAGTGATGGGGAACCTGTCAAATTCATCCTGACTGCCCTTTCTAGCCACAAGCCCATTTCTCTGTCCCTTTTCAGAGCCAGCTCTTTAGCAGATCTACCTTCCCCTGCATCCTCACTTCCCCACCCAACATACACCCTTCTACCTCCAACATACAGTAAATCCCCAATTTACGAATGAATTTCATTCTGGGAGAATTGTTCTGGAAGAATTGTTCGTAAGTCAGATTCATTTGTAAGCTGACAGAGTGAGTCTTACGTAGCACACCTGTAAAAGTTCACAACTTATGTTTGTAAGTCAGACTTACTGTATAGAAGAATGAAGAGAATCATGCAACCTCTGTGATCTAAACCCAGATTTATCGATTTTGAACTTTCTGCTGTATTTGATTGGGACTTGTATATTTCACCTTCTCACATTTTCCTCCCGCCCCTTCCCACTGTGGATCTTCCACCCCCACCCAGGTGGTCCCACATGCTTGCTGCCCTGTTGTGAACTCATGGTGTCTGGGTGGCAGCGGTGGAGTTTCCTCTGTAGATCATTTCAGGGCAGCTGCCTCCCCCTCCATGTACAAGCTGCGTGTGGCAGAGATGGTCTATTTTCTCTCCACGGCACGCTGGCCGGGTGCTCCAGAAGTACTTGTTGCATGATAGAGTCATCTGGAAACTAAGTCCTGGATTCTCAGTGCTCAGAAAGCAACCCAGACAAGGTTGGGGTCTCCTCGCCCCTTACGACGTTCCAGGGACACAGTGTGACAAGTTCAGTTGTGAACCCGGTTTGTGGGGGACGGCAGGGGCTGCAGCCTGACAGCTTCGTGGGAGTCCTGGCTCTCCCGCCTGCCAGCTGGGAGCTTGGGGTGCACTCTCAACACCTCGCACCTCCGAATGCTCACTTGTGAAATGCGGATCCAGCCACGTGTCCTTCAGAGCAGCCGCTCCCACCTAGACCTCCTGCCTGACTGGACTGACAACAAACAGTAGTTTAAGCGTCTCTTAGAGCCTATTACCGCCTTCCCTTTTTATTTTATTTTTTTGTCTTTCAGTCTCGATTATTTATGTAATAATTATACTCCTTGGAAAAAATGTGAAAAGTGCAGAGAGGTAAAAAGCAGGGGGAAAGAGTCACTCGTAATCCCACCATTCAGAAACGTACTACCAGCAGGCCTAAAGCAATGTTGTACTTCCCTACTGGTTTGTCCTGATTTTGTTTTTTTAACCCAGGAGCAATAGAGACAGAGTTCTATTCGTCACAGTTCTCTACACTAGCTCCTCACAAGAAGGGTAGACTGGGTGGAGGACTGTATGCTCCCTGAGGAAGTGGGCAGAAATGGGGTTCACAGACCAGTCCTGGTGAGAAGGCATCTTAAAGCCATTACTACTCAGGAAGCAGAGGCAGGAGAATCCCAAGTTTGAGTCCAGACTGGGCAACTTCATAAGAACCTGCCTCAAATAAATAGATAAGAAGGACCGAAGGTGTATCTCCGTGGTAGAAGTTTGCTTAGCATGCGCAAGGCACAGGGTTCAATCTCTAGTCCTGAAAAAAAAAATTTTAATACTTTTGAAAAGGGGCCCTACATTTTTGTTTTGTACCAGATGCCACAAATTTTGAATCTGATCCTGCCTGGAAGAACTGGTGGAGGGAGGTCCCCCTGAGGGAGGGACCATGAGCCCTGAAGCAGCAGCTGGGGCCACCACCCCTCAGAGGGCAGGCGGTGGCGGGGAGGGGACAGGGGCCTGGCCAGGGCACTCTCTCCTCTGCCTGAGGGAGCGGCTGGGGACCAATATTCTGGCTCTCTCTCCAATGTGGCAGAGCACAGGTGCTAGAGGTGAACTTTCAGCTCTTTTTATTGCTTTTCTCATTAGAGACAAAATCGAGGGGTGAAAACCCAAGATTGAAGATCATCGACGTGTAGAAATAAATACTTTTCTCAGAGAAAAGGAAATTGGGCTCCTGGTGTTCCACCATGGCTCGGCCAAGGTCTGCAGGAGCCTGGGGTAGGCCTGCTCCTGACGGGTGAAGACAGAATCCAGCAGGGCTGGCAGCTTCTGCCCCTCAGCGTCCAACCCGGCAAGACGCCCGAAAGATAACCCAGGGGGCAGATGAGGCCCATCATCAGCACATTCCTGATCTGCAAGTTCGCCTCCTTGACAAGACGTGTTTGTGAAGCCCCAGTCAATACCCAGGGTGCTTTTGCAGACATGTGCGGAGCGGGAAGCCAGATGGCTTTCCCAGCTGCAGTCTATCAAGGCTCTACTTTCTCGCTTCGGCTCTTTTATTGTAAACCTGTGTCCTTTCAAAGGCTGTTTAGTGCTACTTTTTTTTTTTTTGCATTGCATGCCTTCTCTGAGTGACCTCACTGTTCACAACAGCCTGCACGTCAGTGTAGAGAAGGCCAAAGTTGCATTTGGTGACCCCGAGAGCAGGAAGGCCGTACAGTGGGAGACAGCTCCACTCAGCCCTAGTTACCGAGTTACAGGCTGTTGGCTGTGAGCTCAAAGTTAATGAATCAACAGTAGACTCCGAACAAGGTGTTGTAACACAGAAGCACACGTCGAGGAAAGTGCGTGTTGAAACTCTGGATCCGCAGGACCTGCAGCTCAGCATTTATGAATTCAGCCTCTGAGGTGACTTTATGGAAGGTAACCTCTGCAGACATCCTGACTCAGCGGTCACTCGAGTCCCAAGAGGTTTGGGAAGGCATTTCAGGGTTCTTCGCTTTGTGGACCTGTAGATACAGTCTGCACTTTGGTGATCAGAAACAGGCTCCGGGGCTGGGGATTTAGCTCAGCGGTTAGAGTGCCCGCCTAGCAAGCACAAGGCCCTGAGTTCGATCCCCAGCTCCCCCCTTCCAAACAAAGCAAAAAAACAGGCTCAGGGAATAATCAGTGCCTCAGAGTGTGCGTGCGTGCGTGTGTGTGTGTGTGTGTGTGTGTGTGATTCCGTGGCCAGGGCCACGCTTTTCAAATGTGTCCACGGAAGCATCCCCAGCCCCGAAGAGTCATGCGAGTTTGGGGGCATAGAGCAGTGGAAACGACCCAAGTAGAAAAACTGCTGGAAGCCTCCAGTGACCTCAAAGGCGGTGTACATCCTGCCGGCTCCTCCCAGACTGCTGCTTTTGCTTTGTCATCACAATACCATAGCCATCAGCTCTCCACCATCTGGACACTCAAGTCCCACGTTACACACTTTGCTCCCTGGAGGGAGGGGCTCATTCCAGAGTCCTCCGGGACCAGCAGAGTGGCGACCTCAGAGGAACGGGGCACCCAGGATGCGTGTTACGGGGCATTGCCACGAGCCAAGGTGAGGCGGCAGTGGGCGTCTCCCCAGGAAAAGTCCAGCTTGGGTCCCTTTTTCACAATCCTCTCTAGGTGCAGAGAGTTTGTGCCTCTGTCGCCATCGGCCACTTGGGGGCGCCCCGTGCGCGCAGGACCCAGATTCCCGTGGGGTTTTAGTCAGGAGGTGGCCTTGTATCTGGGGACCTGGGGCTGGGTTAGTTGCCTTACACTGACCGGTTAATGGACGCCGAGCCACATGGTGGACATCTGGAGAAACATGCTTTTCACCAACGACTGTTACATCCCTTTCAAAGCTCTGGCTGGGGTGTTGCATTCTTTTGTAAGTACACACAAGCACACACACACACACACACACTCATAGCTTCGCACTGTTCAGACAGGCCCCAGCCCCTACGCACAGCCTGGTCTGTCTGTGCCTGCAGCCACCTCCTTTCCCACTGGCGACAGCCTGTGCCCTTGTGGCTCCCAGGGCCTCTCTGGGCATGTGGCCCTCTCCTGTGGTTCCTCCCAGCCTGGGCACCTGCCTGAGGCCTGCCCCCGCCTCCTCATCAACTGCTGCTCATCCTTGTCAGTTCCCTCCACCTGGCTTCTTTTGAGTAATTTTTCCCCAATTTTTTTTTAATGACCAGTTCTTTTATTCATCTTTCTACTTTAATAACAAAAGAGTTTTAAAGTAAATACAATTTCTTTGGAGGTATCATTTTGTTGAGCATTTGCCTAGGTTTGGGATGCGGATATTTTTTTTTTTTTTGTGGTGCCGGGGATCAAACTCAGGCCCTTGTGCTTGCAAGGCAAGCACTCTAATCACTGAGCTAAATCCCCAGCCCGCCTAGGTTTGGGATGAAACATCATGTTTTTCAATATTTTCAAGATACTATAACTTTTTTTTTGTGGGGTGCTGGGGATTGAACTCAGGGCCCTACCACTGAGCTAAATCCCCAGTTCCTATCATTGATTTATTTATTTTTGGGGGGTGGTGGGAATGGAACTTAGGGCCTTGCACTTGCTAGGCAAGCGCTCTACCATTTGTGCTAAATCCCCACCCTCTTCCTTTGTATTCTTAAATTAAGTCAAAATGTAATAAGTATCTTAAGTCTTCTTAATAAGCAAGGGCCTTAGAATGCTTTAATTTGTCTATAACCTATCTAACTAACATATGATTGTTTTCTGATCTTTTAGGGATTTTTTTGTTTGTTTTTTGGTGCTGGGAATCAAACCTAGGACCCTTGCACATGCTAGGTAAGTGTTCTGCCACTGAGCTCCATTGAAGTTCCCTTTCTTTTTAACTCCCAAAATTAGACATTATTTTATTGTTTCATAGCCAATATTTAGGTTTACTGACTTTTATTTTTTTACCAATTTCTTTGCTTCTGAATCTGTGATGTTAAAGACAATTTTAAAATGATTTCATTGTTATTGAAAATTGTAAGAAGAGTACAAATGGATTTATTTTTTCTTCAGATGCATTTGAAAATAAATTGCCAGTCTGATGCTTTATTATCTCAAAGAATTTAGAGTGTGTTTCCTACAAACCAAGGCACTCTCCTGCATAACCACAATACGACAGTGAACTCGGGGAATTAACACTCTTACAGTCCCACTGTCTCATTCACAGGACCCTATTCGTGCTTTGGCAGTTTCTCGGCCACTTCCTGTATGGCAGTCAGAGCCAACACAAGATCACGAATTGTTCTTGGTTGTTACGTCTCCTTCAATCTATGACGGTCTCTCTATTGTCCCTTGATTTCTTTGACCTTGGTGCTTGCAGAATATGGGTAAGTTATTTTGTAAAATGGGATATGTCAGATGTTTCCTCTTGATTAGATTCAGATTATGTATTGGGCAGGAATATCTTGTGCCATGTTCTCTTCATGTCCCATCAGAGGGACACCGCTTAGATTTGTGCGTGACTGGTGGTGTGATATTGTGCTTTGATTGTGGCTTTGGTCACTTGGTTAAGATGATATCGATCGGGCTTCTCCTGGAAAGTTATTCTTTTCCCCTTTATAATTAATAAGTGTTTTGATGGGAGGATTTTGAGACCATGTAATCTTGCCTTTTCAAACTTTCACCCACTCTTTTTGGGGGGTGGTGCTGGGGATTGAACTCAGGGCCTTGTGCTTGCAAGGCAAGTACTCTACCATTTGAGCTAAATCCCCAACTCCTCATCACACTCTTTTGGTATCTATTGATACTTCTTGACTAAATTTTTAATGGCTATAATGGCTGTCAATAGCAACTGGTCTAATTCTCAAGCCTTGAATTTATATTAAGGTGGTTTAAGATTGTTATTATCCTCAGGGACCTGGAAAATGCAAAGCAAAAGCAAAATTCTCATCAAAAGAGAATTACATCATATCTGGTCTCAAGTATTTTTTAAATTTTATTTTATTTTGAGACAGGGTCTCATGTGTAGTCCAGGCTGGCCTTGAACTCACTATGTAATCCAGGCTGGCCTCAAACTTGTGGCAATCTTCCTGCCTCAGCCTCCCGAGTGCCGGGATTACAGGCATATGCCAGCTAGTCTTAAGTATTTTCCATATTTCATTTTTCTAGTTTCTTTTTTATTGGTATATATTTGTGATACAGAATATTACACTAATCTTGAGGAATTGATGCCTATACATATTGCATCTTAATCATTTTGACATCTCCTTCCCCTCCCCATCCTCCTGTCTCCCCCCATTCCCAGATCCCCTTCCTATCTCCATGATATAATTAATGTTTAAAATATGATGTCACCTACACATTCACAAACAGACACATCAATGTTCTTGATGCTTTGAGTGAGAAGCAGCAGAAAGAGTTAGGGAGGGACCTTGTGTACAACGGGCTATAGAAATGGAAAACCGTAAAACAACGATGCTTCTCTGCTCAGGGAGAGCCAAGCTACGCTTGAATTTTTGGCAAAACAAAGCAGTGCAGCAAAACAGATACCACAGGCTTGACAGAGAGGCAAATAGAAATCCCAAAACTAAAAAATAACTAAAATTAGGAGTTTGGTGGAATTCTTAATTCCTAAAGTAGGAACTCAGTGAATAGCTTATTGTATGTGGCTATGGAGAGAATTAGTGAGCTGGAAAATAGGCCAGAATAAACCAGATAAAACAAAGCATGCAGAAACAAAAGAATGACAACTCAGAAAAGGTGCGGGAGATGGAGCGGTGCACCGAGTGGCTCACGGGGCGGTCGCAGCCTCAGGAAGCGAAGCTCGAGGAAACGGTGCAGGGACAACATCTGAAGAGACCTTAGCGGAGGCTTTTCTGAGTTGATGAAGAATTTCAGCTCATAGATTCAAGAGGTCCCCAAAGGGACCTTCCTTCCATTAGGATAAATAGATGGAAGGAAGATGGGGCTGGGAATTTAGCTCAAGTGGTGGAGCGCTTGCTTAGCAAGCCACCTTCATGATGACCAAATCCCAAGGGCCCCCACGTCAGCCCTTGTCCCACTGCACCCCCCACCCCGACCCCGTGGATCCAGGAAACTGAGTCACGACGATCTCAGGGATCCAGACCCGGTCACCACCCAAGAGCCCCAGTGGAGTTCTCTGAATGTGAAGTTGCATGAGGCTCACCTCGTATCATCCGGGTCCCACGCACAGTGAACAGGTCAAGTGAAGGCAGTCAGCTTGGTCGCCGTACTTGGTGACGAGATGTGCCCCAGTGGGATGGCGAGCGAGGGACGGGGGTTCAGGCTGGTAAGGTGACTAGAACCAGAGAGAAGATGTGGGGATAGACCCTGAGGGCCAGCTCAGAGACTCCACGGGGCCCGGGTCTGTACGACACCAAGCGTGAGCAACAGTCTTCCCATCAGCCCCTTAATCCCATTTTATGACAGGGACGATGCAGGTCCCTCTTTACTGTCCCCAAATGAAATTCAGAGCATTTTTAAAACCTCAATATAATTCCCTAGCAGAGGTAAAGGACAAATACAGACATTTCAAGAGGTGCTGGGGTGGAACATGAGCATGCACCCTGCCCCGAAGTCCCCACGCTGAGCCGCAGCCTTCGGACGGGGACTCGCTCTCGGGACAGATCAGGCCAGACCAGGTGCGGCCTCTCATTTCACATGGCGGTTGTAATCCTGAATGGACTCAGTGTCTAGCGACAACAAAAACAGACAATAAGCGATACAAGTCTGCAGGTGCTAAGTGATTATGGGGTCCTATAATAAAATTTAATTTTGGAATCGCCAGACTTTAACATTTAAAAACAACAGTAATTTTACAAATGATTTAAAATGACTTTCGATCCATCCCACCCCTGCAAAACCAGGGAAGATTCGAGGTTGTGTGGGGCCACCTTGCCCACTGTAGGACATGTACGTGTCCCACATCCCTCTGTATGTCTAAGAATAATACGCCACCCAGGCTGCACCCCCACCAGCCACTATCTCACCCCACCCAGGGCTCACCCACCCAGGCACTACCTCCTCCTAGGCTTGTGACACCTATATCTCCATGCCTCTTTCTGTCCTGCCCCGTCCAGGCCTCCTGATGTAGGGCGGGGTTGGCACTGCCCACAGCCCTGCTGGCCTGGCCACTGCTCTTTTATGAAGGGAGCTCCGTGCAGGGGCAAAGTGGGCCTCAGCCTTGGAAAGAGGATTCTCCTGGGCTTTTTTTCAAACAGGACTTTGGGGACAGCTCTGACAGCCAGCAAGAAGGGGAGCTTGGTCTTCCCAGCTCAGCAAAGAAGCAAGAGAACAGAGGCTGGGAAGGGTCTGGGGAGAAGTAGGAAGAGTCGGCAGATGAGGGAGTCTTGCCTCCCAGAGGCCAGCAAGAAGTTGATTTTCCCCAACTCTGGAACTTTCTTTATTATAAAAAAATTGCCTTCTCCAAGCTTTAACAATGCTTGAAAAACATGATTTTAAAAACAGTTTAGAAATATCTATTATATGTCTATCGCTCTATCATCTATCTAACCCTAAAGAGACTTATAAGGTATCTGATGGGCACAGTGGTGCATACCTGTAATCCCTGTACTCCAGGAGGCTGAGGCAAGAAGATTCCAAGTTTGAGCCTGGCCTGGGCAACTTGGCGACCCTATCTCAAAATAGTCTCACGGTCTGCTACCTGCTGGAGACCCAGGCAAGCTGGTGGGGTAGTTTGAAGTCCTGACAGCTGGAGGGCGAGTGGTGCAGACCCCATTGCGGGTCTGAAGGCCCAAGAACCGGGAGCAGCCAGTGTAGATGCTCACTGTCCCAGCCAAGCATGAGGCAGAGAGGTTTCCCCTCAGCCCGGACCTGTGCTCTACACAGGCCATCGGGGGCTGGACGGTGCCTCGCCTGGGGACGCCCCTCTGTGAGGCCTAGTCCACCAGGTCCAGTGCTGTTTTCTGGATGCACTCTGCAGACATAATGTTTAGCCAGCTGCCTGGCCAAGCCTCTGGGTGTGCTGTAGCCCGGTCATGTTGACACATGACCTTGACCATCACGTCGCCCTCCTGCAACCAGATATCGGCCGGGGCCCTGAAGCTGGGCTGCTCTGCACCCGCCCCTCTGCTCAGGTCTGGCCCAGCTTTAGGAGTATTTAGAGGGTCCTTCTTTACAGGGTGTGTTAGCCAGAGTCATCGGTCTGCTCTCCTCCAGAATAGGAGGGGGCACAGGAAGTGCTGGAGCTTCCATCCTGGACGACCCACCATGTGAGGGGTGATTTCCTCTCAGCAATGACCCTGGAGTGCAGCGTGTGGAGGGGTGAGAGGAGGCAAGAAAGAACCCCGGGGGCCAGGCAGGAGGCATGGCCATGTCCACGCATGAGCTGAAGGAGTCCTGGAGGTAGAGAGATTTTTTTGAGGGAGGGGAAATGAACCCACGGCCTTTATATTGAGCTACATCCCCAAACCCTTTTAAAATATTTTTTCTTTTAAATTTTTATTTATTATTATTATTGTTATTGTTATTGTTAAAATTTTGAGGTCCACCCCTTGCCCACCCCTTTCTCTACTCCAGTCACACTCCTTCTGAGACCCCTAGAATGTCCCCTGCTCCAACCTGCCACAGGGCCTTTGCCTGTGCCGCTCCTTCTACTAGGAGCACTCTTGCCTCTTGTATTAGTTACTTTTTTAGAGTCAATGGTTATAAGAGAGCAGATTTAATACAGGACATTTATAAGTTACAATATTCACTCACAAGCCAAATGTAGGAAGAGTGCCAAATGTCTATCTAGGCACTGGAGACCCAAAAGATCCAATCAAGGGCTGGAAGCCCACAGCTCTGTCCCATGTATGTCCGTGTCTGCAAATGATGGCTGAAGAAATCTTTACTGGAACCAGGATACGATGCTTGCAGCAGAGAGGAAGATCAGAGCTCCCCCAAAGCAACAGCGGCCATCCCCGACAACAGCAAGGCCCCGAGCTTCTTCCTCAACGAGAATAACCAAGTTCCCTTCAGGAGAACCAACCACAGCAGAGCTTCTCCTGGAAACAGCCCACCAACTAGCTTCTGCTCCCTCTCTGCTTTGTGGTGTGTCAGCAAGTCTTCAGGTGGATTATCTACGGAACCACACCGACTCAGTCCAGCTGGGCGTCTTGGCTCAAGTTGACCACAATAAGTCCACCACCTCTTCTCACTCAGTTAATTTCTACTCATGTGTCACTTCCTTTGACTGCCGTGGCTGTACCAAAGCCCTCTCTCTACTCTGCCCTGTGAGCGCATATCTCTCCTTGGTCAAAATTGCTGATTTACATCAATCTGTGTAATTTTGTGGCCTTCAGCCCCCTTTCCGACCAGGTCTGACTGAGTCCCAAGCACCCGATGGCCCTGATCTGGGGGGGGGTCTTCCTTTGCCTCACGTGTTCCTCGCTCTCATTGTCCCACCCACATCTGCCCTGAGCAGATCTGGCTCCCCCTGCAGGCTGTGTGTGTTTCTGCTCCGTGACCGTGATATCACGTGACCCAGGTAGCCGACCTCCACCTGTGGCTCCAGGGTCACCCCCTCCCCCCTGGCTCTGCTAAAGCATGCCTCCTCCTGGGGGTCTCCCCAGCCTCCCACCCAGAGGCACCAGTATTCTGTGTGATCCTGCGAACCCCAGACACATTCCACCTTTTCTCAGTGCTTCCTGGATAATCTACCTTGTGTCCGCCGTCTCCAGAACTTTCTCATCCCTCATGGAACTCTGTCCCCAATAAACAACCCATCTGCTCTCCTTCCTCCATCCCCAGCTCTGCTACATGCTATTCTATTTTCTGCTTCTACAAATCTGACCACTCTATGAACTTTATGTTAGTGAAATCATATGCAGCTGTCCTTTTGTGTCTTGCTTATTTCACTCAGCATGATGTCTTCATGAGTCATCTATGCTGCAGCATGTATTAGAATTTCTTTCCTTTTTAAAATTTTGTTTCGTTTTGTTTTTTTGAGACAGGATCTTATTAAATTGCATAGGCTGGCCTTGAACTTGTGATCCTCCTGTCTCAGCCTCCCGCATCACTGGGATTACAGGCATATATGACTGTGCTCAACTTAATTGCCTTCCTTTTTAAGGCTAATATTCTGCTGTCTGTGTACAACATGGACTGTGGTTTTTTCTTTTCTGTATTCTGGATACTCTGGCATTTGGACCTTGATTCTGGAGAGACTGCCTGGCCCGGAGCTGGCTAATTCCTAGATTTCCTTTCGATCACAAATTTCTGGGCAACCCAATCAAGCTGGAGCCGACACCTGCCGCTCTCCTTCCTCACAAACTTGCCTGCCGAGCTAATATTCCTCCTGCCCTTGATCACCCCAGCACCAGGGACTGGACAATGGGGACCATCATTCAGACTTCCAACCTAAACTTACCCAGTGCGCTGACCCACCTCTCTAGGTCCTTCCTGAGGAAGCCCAGTGGAGACTCAGGCCAAGCTCCACTTTCTCTGTCCCAGCCAGGCCCAGTGCTTCCCCACGGGGCCCTGCAGGAGAAGGACCCGTGAGCATAAACTACTTTCGACATGACTGTCATTGCCAATCCCGACGAGATCGAATCCCGGGTACGTTTTCACTCAACTCCACTGTCTTTATCCACTTACCCACTGATGGATATTTTGTTGTTTCTCCCTTTCGACTTTTGTTTCGTTTCGTTTTGTTGTGTTTGAGACAGGGTCTCCCTCCGCAGTCCAAGGCAGCCTTGAACTCACTGTGTATCCCAGGCTGGGCTTGAATTTGCAGTCTTTCTGCCTCAGCCTCTCAGAGTGCTGGGATTACAGGGTAGCGCTACCACATCCAGCGTGGCTGTTGTTTTTAATGACGTATTTCAAGCATACGGAAAGAGAGGCAAGCATAATGAATACAGCGACTACCCCGTAAGAAACCAGTGGTTACAGCGCCTCCTAGAGGCTGTGGGTCCTCTCTGCCCTTCGCGCCTCTCCTCCGTGAGGGTTTTGCTCTCTGCCCTTGACATCGCAGGCAGGATGGCCTCTTCCACTGCATGTGGATGTCCTTAGAAACACGTGTGCTTCTGTCCTGTATGCTTTTAAATTCTATAGAAGTGGCGTTATTCAACACATTCAGCAGCTTTTTCTACCTGGCTTTATAAGGTTGATCCGTGCTGAAGCAGAGAGGCCTTAGGTTCATTCATTCTACCTGGCTGTGTAACAGTCCATTCTTCAACCACACCACATTTGATGGATCCGTTCTCCTATTGACGGGCATTCAGATGACTCCAAGCTTTTCACTAAAACACAAATCATACTTGGGTGTGTGTGTGCATGCATGTGCGTGTGTGTGTGCGTGGGGCATCTGTAAGGGAAGTGCAAAGGCAGGGAACAGAGGGCTGAAGATACCTGCTTCTCTATTTTACAGACATGCCAAACTGTTCTTCAGGCTAAGACATCAATTTGCATCCAACCAGCTGGGTCTGAGAATGGGTCTTGCAGCAAAGAAGCTGACCCCTGACCTTCAAATTTACTCCCTGCACCAGAAATCCCCCAGGCCCATCTTAGGAGCATGGTCTCCTGCAGCTTCTTGCTACCTGGGGGAGCTGGTCTGGCTGGGATGTTTCTGGGAGACCTTTGCTTCTGTTGGGGAGCCCCAGGAGTGCCTTTGGCAGCTGAGGGAGCCTGGCTGCCCATAAATGCTTCCTGCTTTCGGGGAGAGTCCTCAGGTTCCCCATGGGGTCCCCTCTGTGCCTGTGGCTGCCATGTTGATCCCTTCCTGTCCCGGGACTCTCGGCCTCTTGCTAGTCCCAGCCAAGACTACAGCATCAATTTGCCTGCAGTCAGCTTGGCAGATTTGTAGGCATCAAAAGAAAAAAAAAGTGTTTAATAACATGCGCATAGTGAAGCATTTTTGTGCTTGTGTGCTCTGACAATGCAAAGTGTTTTGGCAAAAAGGAGGCGAATTTCTTTGAAATTAGGATATTCAAAGTAACTACTCAGCTCGGGCCTTTGGATATTGCTTTAAGAAATCTGTTTTGCCCATAAAATCATGTCTCTGCTCTTGGCGCCATTCTGTTGCCATTTATTCCAATTTTCATATAGCAACTGCTTCTACTTTACCTTCTGTAATTCAAAATAGGAATCTTTAAGGCCCTGGAAAACTGTTTCTGTAATATCCTAAAGTGAAAATACTCACAAATGTGTACTTTTTAGAACAAGTGTAAATTTTAAATTCAGGACTAAAGTAACCTTTTATGTGTGATCTTGTCTATATTGTGAATCACAAAGGGGGTTTTTCTCTAGTCTCCGAGCAGGTCGAGATTGCTCTGTATTTTCAGGAGGTTGGAATTGGTGGTTGGGGCTGCCATGGGCCAGGGTGAAAGCTGTTGGCCTTGCAGCCCGAGGCCACACTTAGTCCCGCAGTAATCTGTGTTGAGGTCTTCTCCCATCTCACTGGGCACTCAGATCTCTGCAAAGTTCTCTCCCCCGCTCAGTATTCCTGGGTGTCTAGGACTCACGCCCAGGTAGCTGCTGGCTGGTGTCCGCTGGGCACCTGCACCCCAGGTGCATGACATGCTGGTTCCTCCTGCTCAGCCCAGGTGGGGAGCACGCCCATCTCCATGGTGACCCGACATCATGCCCTCTGTGCCAGGAGGTTTTCCAAGGACAGCCCTTTCTGGCTCCCCTCATGTGTCTGTCAAGGGCCCTGATATGTCCATGCTGTGCAGAGTGGCAGAGGCTGGGCGAGGCTCTTGGGTGCTTCCTCCGTGCAGGGCTTGGTCATGGGTCAGCGTTCTCCCCTCTAATCCTCCAGGCAGCAGACTCCTGGGGCTGGCTTGTACTCTGCTGGAAACCTGAACTTTACCCCAGGTCCTGTCTAGCATTTTTAATGTTTCATAGCTTTTGTCATTATTGCTGTTATTTTCAGAATATCAAGTCCTTTTCTTTGTTTCTAGTTTCTATAATAAAAGTAATTTCCTCTTACAGAAAATAGAACAGCATGTTGTGTTCTAATATGTTTAAAGCAATTAAGTGACCTCTCTTTCCCCCCCCTCGAGCTTCAGGGGAATGACTCTGTGCCTTGGGAGGAGTGTGTAAATCCTTTTAGAGAGTGAGGTCATGTTCATGTGGGATGAAAATTCACTGTGATGTTTTTGGTGAGGCTACTGTGCCTTTCCAACCATTAAGCACAGTGTGACTCTGATTTATGCTTTATCTTTATTAATTGCTTCTGTTCACAAATATTTAGTTTTTTCTTCCTAGTTTTTTTGTGCTTTATCTTTCCCCCTTCTTTAATACATGCATGATTTTTGGGGGGGTGCTGGGGATTGAACTCAGGGCCTTGCACTTGCTAGGCAAATACTCTACCACTGAGCTAAATCTCCAGCCCCTGCAATTTATTTTTGTGTGTGGTGTGAGGTAGGGATCTAACTTTCTCGCCCTGTATTGCCAGCAAATTGTCACAGTACTATTTCTAAAGACACTCCTGCTCTTGCCCATTGAATATGATGCACCCATTAGTTCTGGCAGTTCTGTTTCACTGACCTGCTGTTGTCTCTGCATGGAATCAGTAGGAGTGTATTTGGTTGCAAGTCGCAGGAAAAAACCCAAACAGGTATGCTTTAGACAGAGAGGGGCTCATTTTTCATGTGTAAGCATAAGTCCAAAATGGATCATTTCTGGCATTTCTAGCTGAAACACCTAACAATGCCATCAAGAGCTGGACTCCTCTTTTTCCATCTATCATCTCACCATATTTTTTACCTCCTGGACACAAGATGGTTGCCACAGCCTCAGGCTTCGTCTCTCAGAATGTAAGAATGGAGAGGTGGTAGTGGCTAGCAGTTCCTTTTCTTCAGGAGCACAAGTCTTCCCAGAACTCTGACAGTCTTCTGCTTCTGCCTCATTGGCTAGCACCGACTCACATTCTGCTTCTTCTAGTTGCAAGAGAAGCTGGGATAGTGGGTAACCAGACTGTCCTAAGTGACTTGGAATAATCCCAATTTCCTTAGGCAGGTATGAAAGCAGGGGCGCCAGTTGACCACATAGACTGGGGGCTTAGTAGCGTTGTAGTCCCCTGAGAACACTGTCAGGGGCGTTTGTGCAGAGAAACAAGAAGTATGCACAGCTAGGACTCCTGGAGGAGCCGAGTGTTCCAGCTCCGAGCCTATTACTCAGCCTGTGGGAGGTGTGATCCCTCCAACCTTCCCACCAGGACTAGATGATCTGTTTCAGCCACAACCCACATCAACCCCATGGAGGGAACTCAGATGGGCGTGCGGAGTGTGAGGGGCTGGGGTAGAGCATGACAGTCCTTCCCAGCTGCTCTGTCACCCTGGGTGTTTGTTTCCTACTGCTGTTAGAACAAATCACCACACATACAGTGACTTCAATGTAACACAAATGTGTCTGGTAGTTCTGGAGGTCAGGAGTCTGAAATGGGTCTCACTAGGCTAAAATCAAGATGCCACTAGGGCTGGTTCTTCCTGGAGGCGCCTGAGAAAAATCTGTTTCTTACCTCTTCCTACTTCTAGAATCTGCCCTTCATCTCCAAATCCAGCTGCAGAGCATCTCAATCTCCCTCCGCTTCTGTGTGCATGTGACTTCTCTCTCACAACGGTGTCGTGGTGGCATCAGGGCCACCCAGACAATACAGACTAATCTTCCTTCTCAAGCGCCTCAACCTGGTCACATCTGCGAAGTCCTTTTTGCATATGAAATAACATTTAGAGGTTCTGGGGATTAGGACCAAGGTGAGGGGCAGCAGCTGGTCCTCCGGGATGATGGGAGGATCAGGGACAGGCAGACCTGGGGACGTTTCAGATAGTCCACAGCTCCTCGGGTGAGGGTGCAGGTGTTGCCTCCGCTCTGTGTGACTTGGGCCAGAGGACCCGCAGCCTGGTTCCTGTTGAACATCCATCCAGGGCTGGCCCAGAGAGGCATGCTCCCGCACCTCCCCCTCTATCCCCTGCTGCAGACATCCCTGGACACCAAGGGTCCTGCTTCTCCTCTCTTGTCCCTCCACTCCACTCCACGCAGCACACATGTCGCCGAGAGGCCCCTGGTCCAAGGACAAAGCTCTTCGGGTTCTGTGTACAGGAGACACAAGGCCAGGCGGACTGCTCTGGGTCCCCAAGGGCAGGGAGAAGACAATGACTGGGAGAAGGTCCTGGGAGAATGTCCGAGTGCCACTCAGGCCCCTCGTCTTGGTCTGGGGGTGCAGACATGTGTAGACACTCACTTTCCCACACTCCTACAACCCGAATACTTTATCGTATGAGAGTTACATCTCAACAGACAAAGAAAGAAAGAAGCGGGGGAGTGGAATCCCACACTCCGGTCTTAGAAGAGAGCATTTCTTACACAGCAAGAAAATGTTTCAGAATTTTAAACAAATTTTCCTCACTCTTTCCTGCCCCCTCTTTCTATTCCCTGCCCCTGTCCCATTAGGCAGAAGCTGGGGCCCGAACATTGCCTGACATTGCCTGGCGTTGGGGGAGGGGACAGAGTGAGGTCAGGGCTTGGGAGATGGACGTCTGGGGTGGGTGCAAAGATGACGTAGAAAGATACTTGAGGGCTGGGGATTTAGGTCAGTGATCAGAGTGCTTGCCTTGCAAGCACAAGGGCCTGAGTTCGATCCCTGGCACCACAAAAAAAAAAAAAAAAACAAAAAAACAAAAAAGAAAGATACTTGAAAGGAAACTGATGAGAGGGAAGGAGACAGCCCTACCCCAAAGTAGGTTCTGTGCCTGGGTGTAGAAAGAAGGATGGGAAGATGGACGCTGGGGACCCCCCAGAAAACCCTGTTCAGCCAGGATCTGGGAAGGAGTAAGAAGATTTGGTCCTGGGGGTGAGGGGGGTATCCAATGCCCCCCCCCAGATTCTAGGCCAAGACAGTGAGCCACTCTACCATGATTTCAGACATGGGCCGGTGTCAACACAGCCAGGAGATCGCCGAGCAGATCAGCTGGAAGACAGCAGGCCAGCATCTCATGGCCAGAGGCCTGCAGAGGCCAAGGAAGAGACGAAACCAGTCAGTGCCCATCTTAGTAGGGGTTGAAGGCAGCCATTAGCTGAAGGGAGCTGGATGTGGAATTGCCAAAGTGGGATAACTCTCAACCTGTCAGATGTCAGATGTGCAAAGTTTGTGTCTCCCAATACTGAAGAGCAGACAAGGAAAAAAGAGGTTACGCATAGGAAAGGTTTGTGGAGTGAAAACTCCTGAGAGACAGGCAGGGTCCCAAAAGTGGGCTGAGGCTGAGGCTCTTTGTCTAAGGATATTTTATGCAGCAAAATCACAACTTGGGTAGGTCTGGGTCAAACTAAAATCAACCTATAGAGTTACAAGTACAGTCGTTTAGCTACTGTTGATCCAATAGGTAATTGAGGCACTAGCAAGGGCACATTGGTGAGCATCATTAACCTTAGCTTATCTATAACTTCTAACTAGAAAGAACAGAGGCATTCCTGGAAAGGGCTGGGAGTATGGGTCAGGGTGTTCTACTCACTCATCCTCTTACGCATCTGAAGATTTTGCTGGGCTCACTGGATCAGGAGGTGTTAATTACAGTATCATCTCACACTGCTGGGTATCTCGAGGGAGGCTTGTAGACTGGCTATTGCGTCTCCAGTCTGGGGCCTGGTTTTCTTCAATTTGCCTCCAGCCATATTTCTGATGTGTCTCATCTTCTGCACTGACTCCCTGGAGGACCCGATCCCTCTCTGATTGACTATTAATTTCTGTCTACCTGGCTGTCTGTAAGAGAATGAGTGGAACCAGGCCGGTGGGTTCCAGGACCAGCTTGGCTGATAAGAGGACCCGCTTGCTCACAGCCCAGGAGCCCATCAGTCCTGGCAAGCCTCTTCTCAGACATTAAGGACGTAACTGATCTTTGTCCCTGATTCCTGGAGGCGATACTGTAAATGTTTGGAATTTTCCAGTAAAGAGTATCTTTGTTATTCGTGAGCCCCTGGGATTACACCCGAGTTTATGCTAACGAGGCAATGCAAGGTGAGTGTACTCATCAGCTTTTTGTTGCTGTGACCAAGTACCCGACATAAACAGCTTCAAGGAGGAAGGGTTTATTTTATCCCATGGCTTTCGAGGCTTCAGTCCATGGTCAGCCGGCCCAAGGCAGGAGCATCATGGTGGAGGGTGTGGTGGAAGAAGGCTGCTCACCTCATGGTCTCCAGGAGGCAGAGAGAAGATAAACCCTTAAAGCCAGGTCCCCAGTGATCTACTTCCTTCAACAGCCCTACCTCCTAATCGCCCATTCGGCTATGAACTTGTCCATAGCTTGCGGGTTGATCCATTGGTAAGATTAGCACCCTCATAATCCAGGCACCTCTTTATAAATACCACTTAGCCCAATCAAGTTAATGACCAAGATTAACTGGCACGTGGGATCTGAGAGAGCTTTCAGTGGGGCCTGGGCAGTCCAGAAAGACGAAGATGAGAAGATGGGGCTCTGAGAGCTCCGGGGAAAGGGGAAGGCTGGAAGTTGAGTTCAGTCACTCAGCTGCTGACTTGATCAATCAGGCCCCAGTAAGAACTCTGGACAACGAGGTCGGGGGGCTCCCTGGCGAGAGAACAAAGCTGAGCTGGGAAGATGAGGTGTCCCGATTCGAGGGAGAAACTCGTGGAGCTCCAAGTGCTGGACCCTCCCAGACTTTGCCCTGTGTGTCTCTTCATTTGACTTTTCCTAATCTGTGTCCTTTATACTGAAACCCTAATCATATGTACAGCTTGTGAAAGTTGTCAGAATGAACCTGGGGTCACTTACGTCAAATGCTAAAACAATAGAGTCACGAGGACAAGAGAGGAGGATTTTCATGCTTCTTTGCCTGATAACAAGAACTATCACAAAAGACTGTCAAGACTACAACCCTACAGACAGGCCGCTGTAGGTCTGCACAAAAAATGCTTCTAGGAGGACCCCTGCCTGGCACCTGCCTGTCCACACTTGGATTGACACATCTTTTGTTATTGAGGCACAGAGCCGGGGACGACTGTTTCAAAACAACTTTAAAATCCCTTGTCTTGACTGGGGATTTAGCTCAGTGGTTAAAGTGCTTACCTACCAAGCACAAGGCCCTGAGTTCGATCCCCAGTACGAAAAAAAAGTAAAATAAAATAAAATCTCTTGTCTTCTTTGGCCTCTTTGGTTATGGTCCCAAAGTCCATCATGGCACACATATCCTGGACTCCACTCGCGCGTCACCCCAAATAAAATCTTTTTTGGAAGAGCCTCTCTCTGTGTCATCAGTTCAGGTTGACAGCATCTTCCTGAATACTCCAAGTTGTTCTAGCAAACTGCCAAACTGGAGGGGGCCCTGGAACCCCTAAATTTATAGCCAGGCACTCAGAAGTGCAGATGGCCCAGGGACCCCCCCAGAATCTGCAGCTGGCTGTCCAAAGTCTGGGAAACCTTGTTTGAAACTATGAAAAATGTGGGGTCTGACACTAACTCCAGGCAGCTGTGTTGGAATTAAATTACCGCCACCCGGCTGGGACTGAAGCAGAATATTAAAAAACCTCATCCAGCTGAGCAGAGACGGGTTGGCGAGGGAAATCCCAGCTCTGTCTGGGAAACACTTTTAAACCCAGGGAAATTTAGAACTGAGTATAGCAATGAAGTAGGCCAAAAGGATAGCATTTATATTTTTGGGCTAAGTTCAGAAATATACATCTCTGGCATTTTAAGAACTTTCAAAGTTTAAGAGGCTTTCGCATGTTTGGGTGTTAACGTCCCACTTGCGATTCTGATTTTAAATAGGCCCTCGAGTCATGGATTTCGACCTGTGATTGCAAGCTGAATTTGTACTAAGGCGGTAAACTGTTTTTGAATATTTAAAAATCAGCATAATTGTACATTTAATGTATCTGATTTATAAGAATCAGGTAAGGACTTGCGAAGATTGGTTAGTCGGATAAATGAGAAACTTAAAAGCTGAATATAATAAATTTTGATTGCAGCTTAAAATGTTTAAAGGAGTTTAATTAACTAAGTAGGTAAATGGTACAAACATTAATCAAAGTTCTCCTTAAACATGATTGTTAAAATCTGCTGGATCTATTCATAGAACAAGCTGCATCTGAGAGCTCAGGAAATGGGAGCGGGAGATGAAGAGCCGCGGAGGGATGGGTACAAGGCTGCACTTCCAGGACAGCATTATGCCTAGTTTAACAATATTGTGTTGTCTGTACACTGAAATTTTTGTTCAGAGGGCTGGGAGCGTAGCTCAGTGGTAGAGCACTTGGTTAGCATGTGTGAGGTCCTGGGTTCCAAGCCCAGCAATGCAAAAAAAAAAAAAAAAGGTAAAAAGGTAGATCTCATGTTAAGTGTTCTTACCACAATAAAATCAAAATAGGTAGAAAAGGTTCAAGGGAGAATTATATCTTTCAAAGCAACTCTAAAAATCAAACTAGTACCAAGGTCTTTTCTCTGCTCAAAAGTTACCTTCGAGATCTCCAAGGGATCCTCAGAGCTGGACTAGGAGGAGGCCGGATTAAGGGTGACCCCGTCCTGCCCCACCCTCAGAAGACCCCGCTGTCCTGCTTATCGACTGGCCTGGTCTGACTCCCGGGACCTGCAGGAGTCGCACCCGCGGTAGGATGGCTCGCAAGCAGCCTATGCACACACATCCCTTGGTCCCAGCTGTGTTGCAGAGCTGAGTTTGTTCTGTACCCCTGGGTCACATTACCGCCATCTGTTGGCTGCACTTCCTGGCAGCAGTGGCTGTGGCTGGCCTGGGCCTCTCCACGCCCTGGGGCCTGACATCGGGGCTGTCAACCCTTTTCTCTGCCACCTCTCCCAGTGCCAGCCTCCCTGCTTTGCAGGCTTCCTTGCAGTGGTGGTACGGATTGCAAACTGGGCCAGCCCACCATGGTGACCACATCCTGTCACTACTGGTTGGCCTTGTAGTGCTGGGGTGCTGGGCCGCCACACGGCTCCGTCTCTATCTCCCTGTCTCCCTGTACTTTGTCACTGGGCTCTGGGCTCCTGTGTGGCTCAGCCACGCTGGTGTGAGGCTGGGGGTGACACCAGACACAGCCCCCCGCCAGGCCAACGCACACGGCAATCAGGCTGAGGTTCCTGGCTGGCCGGCTGTGCCCGGGTGACTGTGCCCCACCCAGAGGTCTCTAGTCGGTCGGGGTATGGGGAGAAATGTCACAACTATCATTTCTGTTTCTTTTTAGCCCATTCTTGTACATTTCCACTTCTTGATTATCTTTTGTATTACACAATCATTCTTTAGTGTCTTTTTGGTTCCAGGACCTCCCATAGATAACAAAATCCAGGGATGCTCAAGTCCCTTGTATAAAGTAGGGTATTTGCATATAACCTAAGCACATCCTCCCATATATTTAAATCATCTCTACATGTGTTTTAATGCCTCGTTCAGTGTAAAAGCTATGTGAAGAGTTGTTATACTCTAAAGCTTGTGCTTAGCACATGCGAGGTCCTGAGTTTGAACCCCAGAACTGCAGAGAATACAAGGAGAGCGGGAGAAAGCTGGCCTCCCTCAGAGTCCTTGGCCGGCAGGGGTGAGCTTGTCACATCTGCTCTTAGCTTCTTTTATTCACGCCAAGTGACGGTTGCCTCTGCAGTTGGTAATTGATGTCAACATCCTGTGGAAGATCATTCTTCAGAAGCCAACAGAAGGAAAGATGAGGTAGATAACAGCTGGAGGGACCTGGAGCTAGAAGGGAAGTCTCCAAGGCGTGAGATGGACGGAAGTGTGCAGGTAGGCCGAGGCAAGCTGGTCGAGCCCTGCCAAGACAGGCCCTCTTTGTTTTGTCTCTGTGTCTTGCTCCCGGGCTTTTCTGATGCCTTGGAACTGGCCAGAGAGGATTTGAGAAGCCCTGAATGCAGATCATCCACAAGCTGAGATCAGCCTGCTATGCAAGTTTTACAGATGAGGAAACTGAGGCACAGCAAAGCTAGCTAAAGGCCCCAAGGTCACCCTCAGTAAGGGGCAGGGCTGGGTCTGTCTGGCCCTGGGTCACACTGTGAATTCTCACCGGCATCCCAGCTTTGTAGCCCCCATACTCAGCATCCCAATGTCAAAACTGCTGCACTTTTGTCCCCACGTGGCCTTTTCGAGGCACTTTTCTGGGCCGCACCGCCGGCCTCTGTCCAGGCTATCGCCTGCCTGGTGCTGGCTGCCTCGGAGCCCCTCAGGGTTGTGCAGTTGTGGGCAGAGGCAGCTGGGGGCTGCAGCACTGGGACAGGCCTGCTATTCGAGGACCAAAGGGGACTCAAAGTCCTTGGAACAGAAATCCTCTCCTGAGACCATGCTGGCTGCTCCTTTGGCTGATGTCCCCAGTCGGGGGAAGCTGGCAGCACAGTTTCCAGGGCACTGTCCTTCCAGGGTAGAGTCAGGGGAGTGCTAGTTGCTGAAGCG
Organism: Hystrix cristata; assembly: GCA_004026905.1. Lineage (NCBI taxonomy): Eukaryota > Metazoa > Chordata > Mammalia > Rodentia > Hystricidae > Hystrix > Hystrix cristata. The sequence continues at coordinate 17,872 of PVJO010002750.1, read as the reverse complement.
TGAAACGGGCACACTAGGCTCCCGTCCAGGGTGGGGGCGTCGGTCCCTTGGGACGGAGGAGGAGGAGTAGTCAGATTTGCAATTCTCTCAGAGTCTGCTCCTCCCTCCCACAAGCCCAGTTTGTGGCTTTTCTTGTTCTCTGAGACAGAAGCCTTCCCCAGCCCCACACGCCCAGGGGGCAGAGGACAGATGGCCAGCCAAGTTGTAGGGAAGGGAGGGTTGCTGACAGGGAAACAGAGGGACAAGGTCCTAGCGACAGAGTTCCTGGGAGGGGTCCCAGGAGTCCCTAGAGGAAGCACAGAGTGTGCATGCCCCTGTGCGGCAAAGCCTTGTCCTTAGTCTCCTGTGAGGCTCCGGGTTCTGGCTTGCCAGGTACTGTGGGCCACAGGAGGCCTCTGCCAGCCTGCTAGGGCGGGCAGCGGACAGGAGGGAGGACCACAAAGCCACAGTGACCCGAGGCTAACTCCAGTCATGCGTGCACAAGGGTGTTCCTGGCGCTGGGTTCAGGGCTGTTGGTCCCTGTGTGGCCAACACTGCAAGAGAATCACTTGTTTTCTAGATCTCTCCTGAAGCAGAGGGAAGGCAGGAAATGGAGCTGTTCATGAGAAGCGAATCATCTAAAGAAGCCTGTTTGTATCCTCCTGGGGACCTCACCCCGTGTCCCGAGGGCAGCCCTGAAGAAACAGTGTGGGTCCCAGCCCGGGTCACAGGCCACCTCCCTGCCACCCTTCCGAACACAGACCATCCTCCCCCACTGCTCTCTTCATCTGCCAGCCCTCCCTGCCCTCAAGCCGGCCACGCCTGAGGCCCTGGGGGCTGCGGAAATGTGATGTGCTGAAAAAAAAAATCAGTTTATGGATGGACAAGACTCTCTAATAAAATGTGAAATATCTAGTGTGTCAGGCAGCTTCCTGCAGGCATGGACTACACTGCGGTCCTCATCGTCATCACCCAGACAGGGTGTGACAGGCTGAGGGCCCCAGGCAGTAGCCTGATGTACCCTAGAAGAGCCGAGTAGACAGCCGAGGCCCTCGCTCAGGGAGGCGGCACCACTGCTCACGCAGGCGAGCCGGGGACTGAGTGGTGCCCAGGCCCAGATAGCCGCTTTCCCCACCCCCGCCGGGGTCAGGTACTTACTAGACTCCTTATGCCGGGTCTTTAGCGTTCATCTCTGTCTTCCTGCCTGTATCAAATGTTTACCTGCAGGCGTACCTGGTTTTACTGCACTTTGCTTTCTTGTGCTTTGCAGATACTGTGTCTTTGTTACCAACTGAAGGTTTGTGGTAACCCTGAGTCCAGCCAGTCTATGGGCTCCACTTTTCAAGGCTGCCTAATCATTAGTATTTCTTAGCAGTGAAGCATCTTTAAATAAGGGTACATACTTTTATTTTTAAGACACAATGCTGTAGCATACTTAATAGACCACAAGATAGTGTAAAAATAACTTTTCTATGTACTGGAAACTAGAAACCCTCCTGACTCCCCTTATTGGGATATTCATTCTGTTGCCGTGGCCGAGACGGGAACCGCAGTATCTCTGAGGTCTGCCTGTGACCAGTGGTTGTTCTAGGTGCTTTCCTGACATCTTTGAAACAGGCTATGACCCATGAACCACGCTGAAACATTTCTTATGAGAGGGAATGAGGCAGAGAGAAGTCACGTATTTGCCTGGTAAGAACAGAACCACATTCTATTCTGGGCAGCCTGGCTGCAGAATCTGTTTTCTAGACATCTTGTGCAGCCTCAGTGGTAGCTGACTGTTTTCTTGCGTGTTCCCACCTAGACTAAGCTTGGTGAGGTCAGAGTCGGGTCTGTTTTATTTGGGTGTGCATCCGTAGTCACTGGCAGTTACCCGGATCCTCAGGAAAGCTTTGCCGCTTGTGATACTGAATGAAGGCGTGAATGGAGGCCAAAGTCACCTATAAATTGCAAGAGTCCTGGTGGAAACTGAATATACAAACTTGCCGCCATTCTTGGACTTTTCTCGGGTCACCAGGGCTGTGTCAACTTTGCCTGAGGTCTGTCCAGTCATCATGGAGACTTTGCAAAATAAAAATTTCAGGCTTTTTCTGCTCAGAGATATTTTCTTTTCTTATTTTTTCTATTATTTCGACCTCCGTGCTTGATATTTTCTCTGACTTCAATAGATGTTGAAACCTTCTAACTTTCAGTTCTTGTATTCTCTCATCCATATTTTCTGTCCCTGTGTCTTAGGCACCTTCTTCTGGGAAACTCCCTCCCCCTGTGCATCCAGGTAACCACAGCCACCATATCATTGAACCCATGAATTGATGCTTTCAAAATCTGCCAGTCAGGTTCCCAATTTCCAAAACTGAGAATGTTCTCTTATTTTTAGGTACCTATAAATAGGTACCTTCTTAAATGTCTCTGAAAATAGGAACTACAGTTATTTTACCTTTTTCTTTTGCTTTTTGCATTTCTTCACCTACTTCTTGAGCTGGTTCTTCTGTTTATCATGTTTGGAGTCTCTCTTTCCGTGCTTTGGAATTGCATGTATTTTTGCTGTTTCTTTGCTGTCTATACATATTTGAAGGTGTGCGGGGTGTGGCCAAAAGTGTGGGTTGCTGGACTATTGTTTAGGCTGCGTGTGACCTCCTGTGGTACTAGCCATGGCTGACAGGCCAGATGGTGAGGGCCCCAGCTGTGGTCATGGTGCAGCGGGGGAGGCGGGAGAGAGCTGTGGCCGGGAGGAGTTGTGGATTTGGTTTTCTGATAAAGGGTTCCGCTTCCCGGTGGGACCCTTCAGATGCCTGTGGAGCTGTCTTAATCTGTTTTCTGTTGCTGCAATGCAATACCACAGACTATCAATCCCAGGGCTTGGTGGCCTATAGCTGAGTAATTTTTAGAGAACAGAAACTTATTTGTCAAAGTTTAGAGGCTGAGAAATTCACTGTCTGGGTGCTGGCATCCCACGATGGCTGCATCACAACATGGAGCGGGGCATCACGTGGCCAGACACAGCAAGGTGCCCGCCGGGACCTTTCTTCCTCTTCTTAGCTGCTCAGCGCATCTCAAGGCCCCACTTATAGGCCCACATCTGACCTTGATGCCCTCCTAAAGGGCCCCTCCCCAAATGCATGTGAATTTGGGGATTAATATTCCAACACAGGAACTTTGGGGGACACAGTCAAACCATAGCAAGGGCCACCTTTTTTTCCGGCTCCAGCTTCGGCCAGAGCCTCAGGCTTTCTGGACAGATCTCAACTTCAGAACTGATCTGGATATGCCCCTTCTAGCAGTCCCCCAGTGCTTCTGGCCTGTATCCCACCCTGCAGCTGGAAACGGACTGGCCCGAGGACCGTGTGGACCAGTTTCTGATGCATGTTTCTCCCTTCAGTCAGCAGACCCTGGGAGGCGCCTCGGTGTTCAGCAGGGTCCTGGTGCCGGGGAGTCTAAGGTAAGTTTCTGTGGTGACACGCCGACCTTTTGATGGGAGGCAGTTGCTTAAAGAAGCCTAAAGCCCGGCCTGAGCAGGTAGGAGGTGTGGGCAGCCGTGGCTGTGGAGAATGGGTCAGGCCGGGGCTTCTCAAACCTTAGTGAGCACCGAAATTCCCTGGGGTCTTGGTAAATGCAGATTCTGCTCCTGCAGCTCTGGGTTGGGCCCGAGAGTTTGCTTTTCTAAGTCCAGGAGACACAATCCCGCTGGTCCAGGGACCACACTCTGAGTAGCCAGGACAGAGGGAAGTCACAGCTTCCTGCTGCACATTGCTGCCTTGCCATGGGTACGGTGGGGACTCGGGGAGCCCCGCCGGGAATGGAGCTGCCAAGGCAGGCCCTGTCCCAAACCCAGACCTGTGGGTGGAACCGCAGGTGCCCTACTGCCTGGGGCTTTGGGCCACCCTGGAAAAAGGTGCCGGGTGGTTTTGTCTGAATGGGACAGCACCCATCAGCGTATGAGCTTGGGCAGGGAACCCACTCTGTGGAGCAAACACAGTGGGTGCCTGGGGACCCTGCGCTGGCCCTGGGCCAAATGATTCAGCAGTGTGGGTGATGGGCTCCCCCAGATCAGCTTGGGGTCAGGCAGACACCTGGAGTCGCTCGGAGCTGCCGGGGACATCGGCTCAGGGCCATGGCAGTGGTGGGCTGTCCTCAGCCGACCCCGGGAACCTTCCCCGCCAGGGAGTGCTGAGGGCCCCCCACTAGGAACGAAGCGTGTGGTGGAGAGGAGGTGCTGACCCATGGTTAACAGGCTTACAGGTTAATCCAGCATGTGACCAGGATGCTGCCCTTTCACCAAAAATAGATGCCCCGAAGTTCTGAACCTGTATAGATCATCACGGTCATCAAAGGACTTGCATATTATAAAACCTATTCTGGGGAGACCTGGTTAGGGCCACAGGTCACTTGGTGAGCGGTTTGTGTTGATTCAGCTCTTCAATATGTATTGACTCCAGACTTTCACCATCTCCCTGTCTGTGCCCAGTTCAGGCCTGGCACTGGGCTGGGAAAATCCTCTTACTGATTTTTTCCTCCTCACCCAAGTCTGTCCCCCTGCTGACCTCCATCCCCAGACTTCCCCTGGGTATGGAGACTCACTTCTCCCATCTCTCCTGGGCCGGCCTCAGGGCCTTTGCGTGTGCTGTTCATCTTCCTAGACACCTGTCCTCAGCTTCTCTCCTTTACTGTCAGACCTGTGCCCTTTCAGTTTTTCCCAGTTCCCTCGTGATGGCTTCCACTTTCGTCCTGTGGTAGGTGGGCTCAGCTGACAGCAGACGATCAGACTATGTTGTGGTGACTTTTACATCTTCTGCCATCAGATACGGCTCCTTGTCGAGTCACCTGTCATTGGATTTGGGGCCCACCAGGATAACCCTGGATAAGCTCCTGGAGAGCTTCTTCCCAGACAAGACTCCTTCACAGACCCTGGAGATCAGGATGTGGGGTGGGGGGCGCCGTCCGTCCAGTATAACATGCGATGAGACGGTAATCCCAAACCTTCTCAAATGCACGCAGAGAATGAGTCTGTTCACACCTAGGTGTGGGTCAGTCTGGGCAGAACCAAGGGTGACCCAGTGCCCTGAACTACAGGGACTCGGGCAGCATTGCGGGAATGCTGAACCCAAAGTTGGGACACCTGGGCTCAGGCCCCGGCTCCGTCGCCCCAGCCCATCTCTGGGATAAGTGTTTCTCATCCTGGAACCCCTTCTGTTCTGCAGCAAAGTGAGAGGTGGAGACACAGGTCAGGCCTCCTTGTCTCCAGGTCTCCATTCTGGGTCCCTACAGTCTATTGATGACACACGCAGGGAGCCTGCGGGTGGCACACACCACTGCAGGGAGCTTGGAATCGGGGTTGAGAGTGAAGTCAGGCTGCCTGGGGTTTGGTGGCCTCCCTGCTGCACATGCTGTCAGACTTGGCCAGACACTGAACTGGGCTGAGTCTCGCTGCCCTGTCAGTCGTCCACCTCCGTAGTCCCCTGAGCAGGGACTGGACAGGCCACTGGTCAGCCTGGGGGTCTCACCAAAGCGGCTTGAGACACCCCACCTCAGGTAAAGACACCCCAGAGCCTATGTGAGTCAAAAATTTAAGTACACATAGTTTATTTGGGAGACGATCCCAGGAGGCGTAGGTAGGGGACGCAGGGCAGGGGATGGAAGGGAGTCACTGAAGGGCACAGCTTCAAGAACATTGGATCATGGGCAGCAGGGGTGATGGATGGGCTGGGGTCTTGGTCTTCCAGGTCCCACAGTCCCTGCTGGAGGCTGCTCTGGGGTCGTTAAGTCTCTGACACTTCTGACCTGCTGAGCAGATCCTTCGAGCTCCTGCATCCAGAGAAAGCCCCTGGGGCACCTGCAGAAGCTGTCTGCTGGAAGCCGGTGACCCTCACCCCTCCAACATCCAAAGCCGTATACTGAGGGATGAACCTGCACAGCGGGCAGTCAGGGGAAAACCCGGCCTTGGGTGCCACTCTGAGCAGGCAGCCAGACACCTGGACACTGCTGTGGTTGCTGTTTAACTCACCAGCACGCAGACTCCGGGCTCCTGCATCTGGACAAAGCTCAAACAGTGCCCTGGTGACAAGGGGACAAACACAACCCCAGCACAGGAGCCTTGGGGGCTACACCCACCTTAGAGAGCAGAACTCAGGGGCTGCGATCAGGAACCTTGGCGAGCTGGGCCTAGACGGCCTCCCCAGCTCCTCCCTCACCCCAGAGCCCCGAGGTCTGGTCTCTGCAGCCTCCCGTGTCAAGGGCCAGGCTGGTGAGTCTAGACCACCACGGGCAATGTGACAAGGATCCAGGGAGGGGGAGAAGGAAGATGCCACTCTTGTGTAAACTGAGGCAGAGCTGAAGAAGGCAGTCAAATGCTTCTCAAGAAGTGAGTATAACTTTGATATCAAAACCTGCCTAAGATTTTGGCAAGAAAGAAGGATCAGAGATTTAGCTCAGTGGTAGAGTGCTTGCCTAGCAAGCACAAGGCCCTGAGTTTGATCCCCAGCAGACCCCCCCCAAAAAAAGATTTTGCCAAGAAAGGAAAGAACAAAAGAAACTGTCTCAAAATGAAGATTGATGAAAACCTCTAAATAAAACATGGAAGAGCAGGATCTAGCAGCCCCTTAAAGGAATCACACAGTGATATGACTGAGTGGATTCCTCTCTGGAATGAAAGGGTGACCCAAGGTCAGGAATCCACTCAGGTTCATCCAATTCCAGGTCTAAGAAGAAAAGTCCTAAGCCCTAGTATCTACTCTGCTGGTACCTAAATTCAACAACCTTCATGACTAAAGAGAAACAAACCATGAAAGAATCCCTTTATCACCACGGAGTAGAGAAGCCCTCTCTAGTAATCATGCAAAAGTTTAAAAAAAATTGATAAATTCAATTACAAAAAAATTCTTTATGCTGAAAAAAAGATCAACATTGTATCAAAGTCAAAAGATAAATTCAAAAAAAAGTGTGCAACTTCTACCACAGACAGAGCCAGCCTCCCTGATCTGTGAAGGGTTTGTAGAAATTGGGCGGGCAAGGACAAATTGTAATTGAAAAATAGATAAAGAATGTGAAGCAATGGTCATAGGAAGAGACATACAAATACACCTCAAATATATTAAAAGATGCTCAGCTTCACTCAGAAGAAAAGAAATGTGAAATACAGTTACATGGAGATGCCATGTTCACCCATGACACTGGGGAGAGCCCCCAGGGGTGACAGGGAACAGGGGACAGTATTAGGTGGTGTGTCCCTGGGGAGGGCGATGGCTGCTCCTCAAAGCCACCACCTGCCCACCCTTCCCTGGAGCGAGTGCCCTTTTAGAGCCTTCTGTCATGGGTGTGCCAGCCCACACTGGAAATGGTGTGTGTGCGACATTCTTCACTTGGGCTTTCTGTGACATCAGAATCGCAACACAACCCAAGTGGCATGGGCAGGAGGCCAGTTAAATTAGTGACGATAAATCCCTGAGCAGAACGTCACACAACCGTGAAAGGTGGCCAAGGTAACAGTGGTGGGGAAGAATGGTGCAGTGTGAAACTCCTTTGTGTAAAAAGGAGTAAAATAGGAATGCACATGTACCCTTGCTTATATTTTCAGAAAAGCTGAAGAGATGCTCAAGAAACTAAAAATGATTCCCTGTGGGCCAGTGTGGGTAGCATGGAAAGAGCGGGGTGGGAGAGAGCCTTTTTACAGTACATGTTTCCCTTTTTTGAACTCTGTGAATTTACTATCTATTCAACAGTTTTAAAAGTTTACACATATGTTTGAGCATTCATTATGATTTTTCCAGAAGAATATATACTTTTGGTGGCAGCTGCCTCTGGGCTGTGAGAGAAAAAGGACTCCTGCTTGTCATTTTACACATTTCTAGATCATTTGAGTTGTTGCCGTGTGTGTGTACAACTTTCTGATAAAACATGGTTCGTTTTTATGGCTTATGGGATCATATTTCTTTCCTTTTTTTTTGAGACAAGGTCTTGCTATGCAGTTCAGGCTGGCCTTGAACTCACTGTGTGGCCCAGGCTGGCCTCAAAGTCTCAGCAATCCTCCTACTTCAGCCTCCCAAGTGCTGGGGTCACAGGCGTGTGCTGCCACGCCCAGCACAGGGTCGTATTTCTGAATACACAGGAAAAGGTGTTTGCGGGGCTTCCTCCAGGAAATGGGGTGGCCGGGACCTTGTGTGAGTCTATGACTTACCACGTGCATGCTCTGAGGAAGCACAGGAGAGGGGCTGGGGTGTGGCTCAGTGGTAGAGCATGTGCCTAGCATGTACACAGCCCTGGGCTTCATCCCAAAAAAAGGATGGGAGCACTAATGAGGTTCTCCCCATCCTCCTTCCTCAAGGAAAAAAAAAAAAAAAGAGCAAGTGAATTCTGAGAGGTTTATAACAGTGAGCTTTTGCAACGCAAAAGGCCCAGGAGCTGGAAGCTGCTTTGGGCAGTGACTTGGCAGGAGCTGTGGTCGGCAGCGCTGGGAGAGGATGTCCCCATAGTGATGTCCTCCAGGAGGAGGTGAGGAGCCGGCAGTGACGCCTGGGTCTGCCCTTGGGGCCCTCTGTGCCTCCTGCTCAGTGGGCTGAGGCCTGCTCCCCAGAATGTGAAGATAATTTGATGTTTTATGGTTACTGTTTCTTTGACTTTCTGACGGATCACTGGGCCTCTTCGAGTAGGTGCAGTGAAACCAGAGTGGGGATCTGCGCCCCGGGAGAGCCCCATCCCTGCCGCAGTGTGACCCCAGGATAGATCCCCATCTCAGGTCAAACCCGAGCTCCACCAGGGCCCGAAGCTCTGTGGCTGCCCCCGGGAAGGAAGCAGGTGTCAAGTGGAATGTGGGGGCCATAATGTGGGATGTGCACGTGCTCAGCAAGATGACAATGGTGGTGATGACTCCTGAGTGATGTTGATGATGATAGTGATGGTGGCTAACATTTATTGTTAGTCACATTCACTGTGCCATTTAATCTTACTACTTTAGGTGGAAGACCCCATTTTAGCGATAAGGACACAAGTTGGGAGAAGGGGTAAAAACTGCCCGAGGGCACTCAGCAGCCAGCCTGCTTTCCAGTTTACTTGATGGGAACCTGGGCTGGGAGAGTCAGCCTCCCTGGCAATTCTGCTTTGGTGCGTAACTAACGGGGTTGACTTTACACAGGTTGGTTTAATGAGACACCCTGAAGGGCTTAGTGACTATAATCTGAGCCTGCCTCCCTCCCTCCCTACCTGCCCAGGTGCCCTTGGGGATGGGCTCCCCGGCAAGGATGACCCCGATTCTTCCAAGTGTCGCGGTCCCAGGTGTGACCACCAGGTGGCAGAGCAGCTGCGCGGAGCCCTGACCCCCAGCAGTCCCAGAAAAACAGAAAATACAAATTACAAATCTCTTGGCCAGGAAGCAGAAAGCCAGTTGGAGATTCCGGGAGCCTTCTGGCAAATCCGGGAGGATTGACCTTCTGCTGTGAGCAAAAACTAGGGGTGGCCGTGCCTGGCAAAGGGCAGCGAAAAAGAGACAAATTGTAAAAGCATATGGAAGAAGGAAGGAGAAGAGAAATGACTTCCCCCGAGACACCTTGGTTTTCAGCAGCCCCCGTGGCCAGCAGTTCTCAAAGTGAAGACCAGGGCTCAGGGCAGCAGAATCCCTGGGTGACACCAGGGCACCCCTCGGGGTTACATCCTGGGTCCGGTCTGGGCCTTCCTGGTTAGGATGCAGTTTACACGACAAAGGAGGAAGAACAGGCCTGGCGTGCACCATTCGGGCTGCAGTTTATAGACTGGCTGTGCCTGATTAGCCCCGCTCCCAGAGCCCCCGGTTCTTTGTTTTTATGGTGCCAAGGATTCGAATTCAGGGTCTCGACCTTGCTAGGCAAGCACTCTAACCACTGAACTAAATCCCCAGGCCCCCATTCCCCACACCCGCCCCCCCATGCTTCGGGTGGCTTGGCGCACTTCCCCAGCTCTTCGTCTGCTGTTTTAATATTCATAATGAGTTCCTGCTCGGAGATAGAGTGAGGAAAGAGCCCCAGAAATCCAGTCCTAGAAGCCAGGCTCGCCAACTTCCTGGCTGGCCACCATCCTGGCCAGGTTCCCCATCCCCTCTGGGGAGGTTCTCGGAAGTTCAGGGTGCAGACACCCACCCGCCTCACCCACACTCCCACACTCCTCTCCGGAACAGACTCAGTCACTTCACCCTCACACCCTGGGAGGTGACTTGGGGCTGGCCCTCATTCTGACCCAAATCCTGTCTTCCAGCTCTCAGCCACAGTTTGTTGCAGGAGGCTGCCCGGGGGGATTGGAGAGGGCTCAGGCTGTGGTATCGGGTTTGTGTCTGGACTCTGCTGTGTGACCTTGGGCGAGTGGCCTGCCATCTCTGAGCCTCAGTTTCCCTGTTACAGGGAGTTAATGCCATTTCTCTCCTAGGCTGATACGAGGAGCGAATGAGGGCGTGGAACGGGGCATTCGGCCAGCCCTGGGTGCCAACAGCAGCTGTTGCTGAGAGGTGCAACCTAGCCGCGGCTTGGGATGGGGCTGGCTCCACTCTCCCCACACCAAGCACAGAACCTGGCCCGGCCTCAGACAGTGGGACAGAAAAGTATGACTTTGCATACTTGCTACCCTGGTGTCTACCAAGCTCTGACCCACAAAGGGCTTCTAAGAGCTGCTGGGAAGTGGTAGCCATGGTTTCCACCCTGGGGGAGCTTACAGTCTAATTACAGTGATCTGGAACCTCTGAATAGAAGCTTCCAGAAATAGCTGGTCTGTGAACAGCCTCCCTATGCCCTGGGAAAGGGTGCTGCTGGATGAGGGGGAGAGCCCAGGCCTGAGGAGCCCTGACTGATTGTCCCGAAGGGTTACGTTTGGACCTACAGTTTCCGGACTGAACAGGCCCTGGGGGAAGGCTCCAAAGGGTCACGACCTAAGCAAGCAATGAGCTGGCCAGCAAAGTTGTGGGTCACCTCGGAGCATGGAGCCCTCGCAGAGATTAAAGTTTAACCCACCTGGGGAAGAGAGTCGGCGATTTCTCCTCCACAGCTGTAATTCAGTAACATCACTGCTTTGTGGCTTATTTTTTAAAAAAACAAAAATCAAAAAAAACCCCACCTACTTGACTTTTCACTATTGGCGTGGAGAACCCAGAAGGAGGCTCAGTCCTCTGAGGTCCTGACTCGGTGGCAGCTCAGATGCCCCAGAGGGCCCGGGCACAGTGAGCGCCACTCGCATGTCCCCACCACAGGACTGGAACATCTGAAGGGTCCTCACAAGAGCCGGGATAGAGAGGAATCTCCCCAAAGCATCCCAGGGCAGCTCTGGACTGGCAGCCGGTCACTGGCTAGGGCAAGGCAGTACAAAGGGGCTTAGTGGCCTTGAACTGATTTTGCCATTGTCCCAAGCAGCAGGTGGAGGTCGGGGCTCATCGCTCCCTGACCGCCAGGGCCAGCTCTGTCCATGGCATTTGAGGACCTCTTGGAGCAAGCTGGGGGTGTGGGTTTCTTCCAGGCCCTGCAGGTCGCCACCCTCCTCTTCCCAGCTATCTTCACTCCTTCTCAAATGCTTATGGAAAATTTCTCAGCTGCTGTCCCCGACCACCGCTGCTGGACGCACATGCTAGACAATGACTCCGTGATCCCTGCAAACTTCACCCACGAGGCCCTCCTGGCCGTGTCCATCCCGCCAGGGCCCAACCAGCAGCCCCACCCGTGCCGCCGCTTCCGCCAACCACAGTGGCAGCTCCTGGAGCCCCACATCCCGGCTACCAACTGGAGCGAGGCTGCCACGGAGCCGTGTACGGATGGCTGGGTGTACGACCACAGAGCCTTCACCGCCACCACTGTGACCAAGGTAAGGGCCACCCCACAGTGGCTGTGCAGCTGCCCTGTTTCTGGCTGCCCATGACAGCTGCTCACCCTGAACTGGGAGGGTCGAATCACCTCCCTTGTGTTAAAGAAAGAACACCCAGAGACAGCTGGTAAAGCATGCAAGACTATTCAAGACCATCCTGATGGGCCTGGGAGGCACACTGTGGGGGCTGGCGGTAGTGAGACTGGGCTCGGCTCATAATATCAACAGTCACTTTATAGTCAAGGGATAGTCCGGGGCCAGGGAAGAAAGTCACTAAGAGGAGCCATGAGGAGCTCTTGGCTGAACTGGATCCAGCAGGATTCTCGCTTCACCTGGGGGATGGTTGGAGGACGCAGAATTTCAAAGGTTATCAGAAACCAAGGGTGGGAGTTTCTTGCTAAACTGGCTTGGTGGAATTCTTCGCTGAAACTGGATTTTAAAGGAAGCACCTAATTAGGCTTGGGAAAAGTTTCTAGAGCCTGACAAAGGTTCGTCCAAGGGAAGAATTGTCACCTAACACATGTCCTAGTGCTCATGGGGATCCGGGTTTGATCTGGGCTGGGGTTAGAGGATGGATGAGGGTTGAGGGGGCAACCAGGCCGCTTAGTCAGTGCTCAGACCAGTCACTGGCGCCTCTGAAGTAGCCAGCACCATGCCACAGCTTGCCCTCGGGTCTCAACATTGCCACAGTCCCATGGGTGGGTCCTATGATGGCCCTTATTTAGGAAGAGAAGGAAGGTGTCAGATGTATCTGTGAGACAGGCAGACACCCAGACCCCTTCTCCCCATGGCCTGTTACTAGGAGCCCAGGGACCGTGTGGGGTGACTGGAACCAAGGACCCAGGCTGACCCCGTTCTTTGCAGGAGACTCGGCACTGGGCCCTCCTCTGGCAGCCCAGACCTACCTCGTCCTGTCTCCTGAGCTGTCCCCCTCCTCCCCTTGCAGTGGAACCTGGTGTGTGGCTCCCAGGGCCTGAAGCCCATGGGACAGTCCATCTACATGACCGGCATCCTGGTGGGGTCCTTTGTCTGGGGCCTCCTGTCCTACCGGTGAGTGTCCCCTCCCAGCTCCCCCAGATAGAATTGGGGATTGCGGGGGCAGAAGGCACAGAGGTGTCCTGAGAGAAAGGGGGCTCCTGGGTCTGCCACATGTCACTGAGCCCCAGGGGACAGCCACTCTCAGGAACCTGATGTCTGAGCCTCAGTGCCCGCCCTGGGGAAGTCAACCCTCAGCTGTGTGTTGAGCACTGACTATAGGCAGGCCTCTGGGAGAAGCGGGCTATGACGTAGAAACAAGAACTACAGGAGCAGGACGGGGCTGGGAGGGCTTCTCGGAGGAAGGTGGCTGAGATAGGACTTGGCAAAGGAGAGAGGAAACAAAGGGATGCAGGTGTGCACTGAGGCTGAGCCATTGAGCCTTTGGAGACAAATGACATCTGTGTATTGTATGGGCCTGAGAGGTGGACAAAGGCCAAAATTTGCAATCATGGGGGCCCAGTAACATGTACTGTCTCCCCAGACGCCAGCCCCAGGGTCCTTCACTCTGCTGCTCAGTCTCTCCTCTCCTCTGCCATCCTCACCAACTCACAGGCTGCTCCAGGTCTTCCCAGCCCCTGGCCTGGCTCCACATAGTGAAGCCGTCCATGGCCATCTCCCATCGCTTCCCATCCCTGGCTGGATGAGGCCACTCACCTTCCTCCCCTGTCCATGTAGCTGCCCTCACTCTCCTGCCAACAGCTCTTCTGCTGCTTTGTCCCCAGTCCCAAGGCCTTCCCTGAATGCCCCATGTGGGCCCGGGTGCCAGGGATACTCTGTCCTTGGCAGAGAAGGATGAAGAAGGGGCAGCGGTGGGGAGGGACCAAGTGCCCACCGTTTTGGGGGCAGATTAGCCAGAGGGACTGGGGACTCCTCTGATGGACAGGGTGATCTTTATGCTCAGACCTGAGAAGAGAAGAAAAATTCTTCACATCCTTCCTTCACTCACCTTCGGGAACCTAACTACTCCTGCCTTCTTACCCTCCCAGGAACTCAGCCTGAGCCCCTTCTGCTACTCAGCACCACCCCCCAGGGGGCAGAGAGCCAGGACTTAGCCCAGCACCTTCTCCACACTCCTCCATGTGCGGCAGCACTACCCAGCACTGGTGACACCAAAATTGCCCCCACTCGCAGATTGTCCCCATTGGGCATCTCCATCTAGGAGACTGGGAGGCAGCTCATGTCTGCACAGCCAAAGTGGAGCTGCTGACTCTCCAACCTCCTCCTCATCCCCAGACTCCATCCCAGAAAGCAGCCAGTGCCCTCCTGTCTCCAGAACTTTCGCTCACCTCATACTCTAGGCTCCTCCTCCAAGAAACACCCTCCCGATCGCTCCCCTCCACACTGCACCTCTTGCCTGGACAGCTCTGCTACCGCCGTCCCTCAGGCCCCGGAGCCCAGACGGACTGGTAAATGCCTGGTCTGAAGCACCCCAGGGCCCTGTAGCACTGAGGAGGGACCCAGCTGTGCTGGCCTCCTGGCCTCCTGGCCGGGGACTAGACAGAGGGGCATGCCCACAGCTGCCTCTGCCCAGTGTCCTCCTCGGAGAGGCCTCCTGGGCCCCGACTAACAACTGGCCTGGCCTCGGCAGGGCCACACACGGGCCCAGCCCTGCTTCCCTCATCTCAGTGCTTTCTGGGGTGGCACCAGGCTTGCTCTGTCTCCATGGGAGATGAGAGCACGAGGCTTTGGGGGCCAGCACAGCACTTGGCGTGTGGTAGGGACTCGGGCATGATTCTGCATAGGCACAAGTGACTCCTGGTGTCTCCAGCCACCATCTGACACTGCCCACTACTGAAGTCCGCACAGAAGCCTGGTCTAGGAGGTGGTTTCTTCCCTTCCCTGTGCCTCAGTTTCCCCCGTCAATGGGGACCCTCATACTACCCCATGAGGTTATTATGAGGGTTAAGTGAATGAATTCCGTAGAGCCTGGAGCTGGCCCAGCACAGAGCGTTTCTGCCATCATCGTACCTTCCTGACTGCAGCCCGGGGACTGAGCTCAGGGCAAGCGCGGTCCAGTCTGTGCTTTTAAGGGACACCAGTGGCCAGGTGTGGGTTACGCAGATCCAGTACCAGCCCTGGGAATCACCCCCGCAGGAAGCCCAATCACTTTGGTTCATGGATCTCCTTGGTGAGTCCACTATAGTCATCCTGAGGCCTAGACCAGATGTCCCATCTCTGGGTCTGGCACACACAGGGGACAAAGCCAAGTCCCACCCCCACCTCCATCTGGCCAGCTGAGGTGTTGTGCTGATTGCAGCCAGCATTTCAGCTAAGCCTCCTTGAGGTCACACCAGGCTGAGCGATCTGCATGGGTCCCCTGAGACTTCCTGTCCCAGGCACCGGGTTGGACAGAGCCGGTCTGTCCACAGTCATGGGCACTTGGGCTCCTTGCTCCCCTGCCCCCTTTCTCAGGCCTGCATGCTCAGAAACCCACACTCCCTGAGGCCCATCATTGTGGGCACCCACTCACACCCCCAAGGTCACCAGGACGGGCAGGGCTGGACCCAGACCCAGCGTCTGACTCCAGAGCTCCTGTTCCTGCCATGAGGCTGCAGGGGCCCGGGGAGTGAGGCCTCTGTGCGGGCTCTGAGCGGCTCTGTGAGGGAGGAGCTGCTCGCACTGGTCTCCCCAGCACCTGTGCCCCGCGGTGAGAGCCTCTGTGGGACCCCCATCCTCATCTTCTTCCCAGGCTCGGGCGGAAGCCAATGCTAAGCTGGTGCTGCCTGCAGGTAGCCGTGGTTGGTAGCGGCACAATCTTTGCCCCGAACTTCCTCATCTACTGCAGCCTCCGATTCCTGAGCGCCTTCGGGGTGGCCGGCATCATCTTGGTGTTGTCGACACTGCGTGAGTCCCTTGCTGGGGTGCCTGCTCGGGGGCGGGGGCTGGAGGAGACAAGTCCTGACCTGCACGTCTCCATGGGCTTGCAGTGGCAGAGTGGACCACTACTCGCAGGAGGGCCATCACCATGACAATACTGGGATGCACCTACAGCGCCGGCCAGATGGCCTTGGCGGGCCTGGCCTTCACCCTGCGGGACTGGCAGGACCTCCAGCTGGCTGCGTCTGTGCCCTTCTTGGCCTTCTTCTTGATATCTTGGTCAGTGTGGCTCACAGACCCTTCCAGTGGGAGACCTGGGATGTGGGGGTCCCTTCCTCCCACTGCCCTGGAGGGCAATGGCTTGAGCCAGACCCTCCCTGGGGACAGACATTGGCCATTTTGGGGGATTGTCAGCCTGAGGCCTGTGGCTCCTGGCAAGCCTGGTCAGGCATCCATTTGCCAGCACAGCATTGGCTCAATGGTCTAAAAAATTTTTTCAGTGATATAAACGAAAAACAAAAAAATTGTAGCTAGTTGCCAGAATTTAAAACTCAGGAGATATTGTAAAACAAAGATGAACAATATTTCTACCTTTTCTAGAAAATGGAAGATCTGGAGGTACCAGGTGAGAGTCTGGTCTGAATCCAGCAACCTCTGTCCCCAACGCTGGGGCCAGGACATTATTCCTCCCACATGCTGGCACCATCCCTGCCCACCAGCCTCACTCCTTCCTGTCACTTGGCATCCAAGTCAGTAAGGACCAACATTGGATATGAAAATAGATCACTGTCACTATGTTTTTAGTGCTGCAAGAAACCCTGAGGTCTGGAAATACCTGCTTGGGTGGGGGTAGGGGAAAGAGACAGGGAAACAAATGCAAATCAATGTCACTGTAGCTCTCCTGTGCCCCTGAGCTGGAGCCAAGTTGGACAAGCCTTCTGTGGGGATGCAGAGAATAACAAGTACTCGCTCATTCATTCTCAAATAGTTACTGAGCTCCTGCCCCAGGCCAGACCTGGCTTTGGGCGTTGGATACACACCACTGACCAAAACAGACAAAAAAGCCACCGGCAACATGGAGTCAGTAAGCAAGGGGGAAGGAGGCCGGCCCATGATCCCACACCTCAGGTCAGACACGGCCATAATACCAGAGGCGTATCGTCTTACAATGAAGAAGATGGTGTTATTATCGCCCTTTTCAGATGAGGGACTGAGGCTTGGAGAGGTTAAGCTGCTCATCCGAGGTTACCCACTGTGAGTGCCAAAGGCAGGATTTGAGCCCAAGCAGGCCAGCTCTTTCACAGCTGTGTCAACCCGCCCAGGAAGGTTCTAGTGTCTCTGCAAACAGGGCTGAGCCTCAGTGCTCTGGGCAGACTCTCTGCCTTTCACCAGGGCAGGGCGTCTGCAGGCCCATCTGCTTGTGAGGTGGGGGCAGAGTGGGCAGCCATACCGACTCACTCAGATCTGCCTGGGGAGTTTAAATGTGAAAAAGAAAAAAACACACCAAAGAAACCATCAAAACCTCAGCCCCATGCAGCCTTCCTATCATTGAAATGTCCCCACAACTACTGGAGAAGCAGCCACCCCGGCAGACTCCCCTGCCCAGGCAGTCTGTGCCCTGGCCACATGGTTTGGGGGAGCAGGCTCCTGGCAGCCAGGGAGGCCAGCTTGGGGGGTCACGGGAAGAGGGTGCCTGGGGGCTGGAACTCAGTGCTATTCTGGGCCTCTCAGCCTGGCATTAGCAGCTCAAAGAGCAGTACCTACCGTTTCCTCTGTCTCATCGAGCTGGAGGGCCCACCATCCACTGCCCCTCCCCCTGACCTGGGCAGGAAGCGCGAGATAGCCAAGTCCTAGCCACACACCTGCTTCTTTACCAGGTGGCTGCCGGAATCTGCCCGATGGCTGATTATTACAGGCCAACCAGATAGAGCACTCCAGGAACTCAAAAAGGTGGCCAGGATTAATGGCCACAAGGAAGCCAAAAAGACACTGACCATAGAGGTGAGATGCTGCTATTTGTGACCCAGAGCATGACTCAGCCTGGAAAAGGACATCCATGATGTTACTGCCCACCCACATCACTACTGCTCCATCAGTTCTGCCATGGCCTCACCACCAACCACACAGCACCATTGCCATCGCCACCAAGAATAGGACTGTTTTCAACACCCTCATCAACTGTGTTATGACCACCCACAGCCACCATCTCCTTCCCACCATCACTACCATCATCATC
>PVJO010002749.1:0-136642 GCA_004026905.1 Hystrix cristata | reverse complement strand
CCGCCCGGTCTCCTGGCTCCCGCCGGCTCCACTCCCGGCCTGCCCTATCGGGCACCGGCTCCACCCACCACGCTGGCCCCAGCGGGGGCGCCAGCACCAGGGCTGGACAGAGGTCCCGCCTGCCCGAGGTTTTCTTTCTTTTTTTTTTTTAAATTTATTTTTATTAGTACATGTTTATAGCATATAATGATTACACTCATGGTGGGGAGTTGGTCCGCGTACATAACACATCTTTAGTCCTTTTACTCCCCCTTCCCCTCCCCTCCGTGTCTCCATCTCTCTCTCTCTCTCTCTCTCTCTCTCTCTCTCTGCATTGGTACGATGTAGATATACACACTGATCACGTTCATCATAGGTTATTTGTACCTATACACAATGTATCTTGGTTCCCCCTTCCCCACCCCTCCCTTCACTCCCCTTCTCTTTCCTATTTACAGTAGCTTTGTTTACATTTTTTCATTTAAAAAAATCTTCTTTTCCTTTCTTTTTCTCTTCCTTCTTTTCCCCCTCCTCCCTTTCCAGTTCTCTTCCCATTTGGATATTATCTTTCTTTTCCATGATATCTATTACACCTTTTCGTCCTTATTTACACTTATGGTTCATCAATTGGAGAAACAATTAGATATGCACCCATGTGTGTCTGATTTATTTCACTTAAGAATATGTTCTCCAGGTGCATCCATTTATCTCCTTTCATCTCTTGATCCCCTTCCCCTTTCAGGAAGATCTATCTCCGTTCCCTATTATCTTTTTAATTTGCTCCGTATTTATACTTTGCTTTTCTCACTGAAGAAGCACACGGGATACTTAAACTGGTGCGTCTGATTTATTTCACTTGACGTTGTCATCTCAAGGTGCATCCGTTTTCCCACAAATGACTCAGATTCGTCCTTCTTTATGACAGAGTAGTACTCCATCTCTCTAACTGGCACATTTTCTCTTCTCCCCGCCGTCCCCACCGCGGCTCTACCCGGGCTGTCCGGCCACCCGTGCCCCAGGCGCCCTCACCCCGGACCTCCTTCCTCCCGGCGGCCACGCTGTCCGGGTGGTCGGCTGGTCGCCTGCGTCTCTGAGCGAGGGGACGCCGGGACACAGCCCGCAGCCGATTCCTCCGGTCCCGCAGGCGGCGCTGTCCCCGTCGCGGTCCCCGCGGGGTCAAAGGGCAGCGCCCGCCCTGGATCGCCGTCGGGTCGCCCTCGGTCCGTGCGCGGGACGCCGAGCGAGCGGAGGCGGCCGGACGGCGGGCGCGCGCATGGCGGGCGGCGGGCGCCTGCTGCTGGAGAACGCGCGGCAGGCGGTGCTGGTGGGCGCGCGCGGCGAGCGGGGCCTGGCGGGGGCGGCGGCGCGCGGGCTCGCGGTGCTGGAGGGCGCCAGCCTGGTGGTGGGCGCGTAAGTGGGGCGCGGGCCGGCCCGGGGCTCCCGGCAGGTTGGTGGGCGCGCTGATTCGGGTGTTTTCCGGGAAACCGAGAATTCGGGCTGCACGCTCCATTTGAGACGCATCCGGATCCAGCCTCTCCTGGTAACAGGCCATTTGTCCAACCATCGGAAGGGACTGGGGTCCCCTCCCGCGTTTCCTGAGATGCGGCCCGGGACCGCTGGGGGGGGACGGAAGTCAGGATTTGGCCTGATTGAAAGAGGTGTCATTTTCCGTTATTATCTCTTAACCTTTGGAGCTTCCTGCCAACGGTGGAGAAAAGAGCAGCCAAGAATTGGGAGGGTGGCCCGGAGTAGGACTGGGGATTGGGTGAGAATCTGCACCCCAGAGCCCCAGGGTGCCCGGATTGCGTCAAATGTGGCAAACAGACCCGCTTATCTCGGGCTGCTTAAAGTTGCATAAAAGCCCAGCTTTTAGGGACTCAGGGCTTGTTTGTTTTGGGTTAATATAGCGGTGACAATATTTTCAGTCATGGTCAAAAATGTGTTACAACCGATTAGAACAGCACACTTGCTTAGCAAGTTGAGACAATATCTACCCATGCTGGAGAGCAGAGAGTATCTACAGAAATTACAGTAATCCTACCAGCATGAAGGCTTGGATTCCAAGACGTGTGCTATAGTCTTATGTTCACATCAAAACCACTGAAAAGAGGAAAGAAAAAGGCAGGAGTTTACTTGTGGTGTGAAATGTGGTTTTCTTGATTTGAGTCTGCTACATGGTTCTTAGGATTTGTTGGATTTATTATTTCACAATGTATTTACAGGAATAGTCGGCACTTTGCCGCTTAAATATGACTAGATGGATACAGGACTGGGTTGTTTTTTAGTTCACTACCTTAACTATTTTATACACATGATAAAGAATGGAATTGAAATAATTATCCAGTGATTCAAGTTGCTTTGAAGGTGTTTTCCACCCTAATTACTTGACCATTCCCCGGGGAAGGTGTTTTCGGGGTAAAGGGGTGAGGTGATTGAGTCATTTTCCTGTCATTTTTCTCATGTAGAACCTGTGTGTTCAGAGGCACCCCATCCCTGTTCCCGTTTGGTAGACTGGAAGAGAGCAAGCTGAGAGGGACAGTGTGTGGGGACAGCGGCGCCGCTGAGAACAGGAAGAAATTTCCCTTTCAAAGCCCCGCAGTGGAACTGAACGCTGTAAATGTGGTCTGTTTAGAACAAATCTCAGTCAGATCAACTAGTAGTCAAACCCTTATAGACTCAAGATATAGAAAATGAGTCCTGGAAAAGAAAATGGCTTGAGGACTTCAAAAACTTCCCCTTCCTAAAAAAAAAAAAATCTCAGTGATTATCTGCCATGGGGCCCCCAAGTCCACTGTTACATTCATGGATTTGGGTCTCCAGAGATAGCTTATGCTTATATTATGTTGAAAGCTGGGTGTGTATAGGTCATAACTAATTTTGGAGAAGCTCCTGAAGCTGTCGCTAAGTGTTAGAAGAGGAGCACAAAGGGGCATCCTGTCCCCACTTTTAAAGTGTCCCATCCAGAGACTAAGACCAAGATGAAAAATGGACAGAACAAACAGGAATGAAAATACAGATCCATCCACAAAGGCCATTTGTTTTAGCACTTCAGAGGAGAGAGGCTAAAGTGGAAGATGTTGAAACAAAAACGGATGAGTGGTTTATGTCTCTGAGATCAGTAAAAGAGTCGGTTGGAAAATGAACCTTAAAAAAGCGGGAACTTTTCATTCATTGATCAATCATAGACTGGGCAGTTTGACTGCACTCGGGTTTGGGGTTGCAAAAAGGACTAGGACTGGTCCTGCCTTCAAGGAGTTAAGTCTCCTGGGAGACGGGATGCAGGAAAAGATCCTTATAACACAGCATGGTAAGTGCGCAGGTAGAGAGACGTGTGCATGGTGGGGCTTAGAAGAACTGCTTGAAGGGCCACTGAACCAATGGTAGGGATGTCAGATTCATCCAGCTTTAAAATAAGTGCAATTTTTAGATGTTGGTAAGTGCGATGGTCCATGTGTGGATTCTAACCTTTCACAAGGCACCTTGAGAGACGCTGTGAAGCACATTGTTCTCCTTAAATCATCCTCATTACTGTTTGCATGGTGATGATCAGAGTGTAGCTTCGAAGGCAGGGTTGGACTTGCTGGTTTGCTTTACTGCTTTCAGAAGATTCTGCAGAATTTTTCTTCTCAGAATAGAGAGTAAATAAAACAACAACAGTACATCCCGTTTGTCCCCCTTAAAAAAGTACCTATAATTTATTTTATGATACAACAACAATGTGAACAACAACAACAAAAAGAACCACTCAAACCCAACATTACATGAACGGATGCCAGCGTTGTGTACTGTTTCTTTCTGATGTTTTCCTGTGCAAATAGAATTGCATAAACATGAAGATGATTTTTTTTTAAATGAAGGTAGATTGTTTGGTACCCTGTTTTTTCCCCTGCTTAGCAACAAATAGTGAAAAATTCACCATAGCACAAGTAAGATATCTTTGTAATTTTAGATGGCTACTGAAATAATTTGGGGAAGAATATATTTAGTTTGAATTTAATAACTGTCCTTGGACATAAGCCTTTGTTCAAACACGGTACTTAAGAATCCACTAATGAGTGAAAGACCAATTTGTTCTTAGAAGGTAGATAATCTCACGATTCATGCCCTTAAAATCCTTCCCACACAGGTTGAGGCTGTTAGAGATTTACTTCTTAGGCTGAACCACAATAACCCTTCTGTCGTATTTTTCTTGCTGCTGAGACACAACATCCAACACCCAAAGTTAAAGGAGGAAAAGTTTATTTGCTCATAGTTTGTAGAGGTTTCTGTCCATAGTCAGCTGGCTCCAAGGTGGGGTGGCATGGCAGAGGGGCAGCATAGAGGAGAAACAGTCCACAGCAAGCAGGCAGGCAAGAGCACATTAGCTCTCTTTCTGTCCTTCATAAAACAGTGTCAGTCATTAACTCTTTACAAAGGCATTATCAGATCATTTCCCCTGTGGCTCCCGGCTAATACTGCTCCATGCCAAAAGGAACAGCAGTTCTGATAGAAAAGGAGAAAAATAGTCTTGAGGGCAAGAATTCTCCGTGGCCTTTTCCATTTACGGGTCAGTTTCTAACCCTGCTGGTCCTTTCCAATACCAGCTTCACTGCATTGTGAGTAGATTATTGAATTGGCCCAGATGAACACTATTAGTGATAACTAAATTTCAAAATTTAATTTCTTCTTTTATCCCTAAATTTGTCCTCCTCATAATCCCACAATCATTTTTCTTTTTTCCCTTTCATAATCTTTTTATCCAATTTCTGTTCTTCTGTTCTGTTAGGTTACCCAAACCACTTCCATCTCATTTCTGAATCCTTCACCCTCACCTGCTTTTCACAACACTCTTCATCTCTCAGTATTGTAGCCCTGAATCTCCATTTTGGAAATACTAATTTGCTGTGAGTGACAAAGACCAGAATTAACAGTGGCTAAATAAGGTAGTCTATTTCTTTCTTATGTAAAATTCTAGAAGCAGGATGCAGGGCTATGGAGTTGTTAAGAGCCACGTCCCTCTATCTTGCTCTGCTGTGCATGGCTCACTTTCACACAGTCACTACGAGATCCAAAATGGCTGCTCCTCTGTAGTTATGGTGTCCACATTCCAGCCAGTGAGAATAAGGAGTATAAATCATCCAATTGGCCGGAACTTTGTCACATGGCTATACCTGGCTGATGAGATGATGGGAATATAGAGCTTTACTCTGAGTGGTTATGTGTCCAGCTAAAACTTCAGTCTCTAGAACTGTAGGGAAAGGGAACATTGATCTTGGGAAACAACTATTAATTTACACCACATGTAAAGACTTTTTGTCTTTAATATAGCTCAAGTCACTTTCTCAAAGACTCAGCTTCAAGAGGAAAACATCATAAATGCTGAGCAACACCAAGGCATCTGAAAACATAGTTAAAACCATTAATCAAAGTTCTCCTAAGATTTCTCCCAAGTTTAGTAACTATTTCTTTATTTTTCTTCAGTGATGGGTTTATAGAAGCAATTGGTCCTGCTGATGCTATCCAAAAACAGTTTTCTGGAGAAACTTTCCAAGAAAGAATTGACTGCTCTGGAAAATGTATCCTACCAGGTACTTACCTCTGTTTCAGGAAGCTTTGAAAATAGTCTTACTGATTGCCTGTACAATGTAAAGAAGAAGAGCAGCTTGTTTTAAAGAGGGTCTTACAGTAGCACTAAAAATAAGAACGGCTCCAAGCATTGACTTTCTACTATTGAACGTCTAGCTGCTTTACAAACATGATTTCATGTTGAATCCTGGTAGCTGCCCTCTATACGTAGGTACCATTATCTACGAGCTATAGAATAGAAAACTGAAAGTTAGAGGTGAGGTATCTTACCCAAGTTTGCAAAGAAGGTAAAAGGAAAGCTGGTTATAAATGAATTCATTCCCTCCATTTCTTCCCACTCATGTGCCAAAAAGAAACCAACAGTGTTGTGTTCAGGCTTCAAGGTAGTTGAAGTTTCTTAATCCATTGTGTAGGGGAGACACAGGGCAGCTGCTGTCTCTAATCCCAGAAATGCTCCAAATTTGTACAGGGAGCCTAGAGATACCCTAGAGACTTAGGTATAGTTCACTTATATCACTAAAAATAATTGACAACAAAATCAGTGTATCAACCATTGTCTCCTACATTACTTATCTAGTATGGCTTCGGGTAATTATCTGAAACAAATCTCACAAATTTTGAGTTCTATGCAAACCTAAGAGTTTATATTTATTTTATATAAACTTATAGATGTATTTTAATATAATTAATTTATATACAACTTTTGTATTTTAAAAATGTTTACTGAACACACCTGTCAGGTCTATATTCTTGCTTTGGGGGATAAAAACCAGGAAACAAAGTCAGGATAAAATGTTGTAAGAAAAAGAATATGATAGAAAATATGAATAGAGACTTTTGATTTAGACCCATCAGAGCTATTAATGTGCTGTTTAAAATATTTTAAATGTTTGTTAAAGGCACACTTTATAGAATTATATCTGGATAAACAAGTTTCATGTGATTGCTTTTTTGTGATTGCTTTATAGTTTCTCTTTAATTAAAATTTTTTTCTTGAAGGTAGCTTCATCTTTTTATTTTTCTTCTCAAAGTTGGGGTAGTTGTATTATTATTCCTTGCTGATATAGTCCTTGGTTTTGCTCAGTGAGTAATTAACAACTTGGTTTAAAAGCTTGTTTGCGAACACAGATTTACTGATCAAGTGAACTGTGTGTCTCTAAGGGACATTTTCGTTACATTGAGTGACCCTCCTCCATTAGAACCTTTTCAATTAGCCACGCGGAGGGAACCTCACAGACGAAAGTCTTCCTGTCCCTCCCCCCGCCCAAGTTAAAAAGCTTCCCTTTCCCAAGAGCAGCACGTGCAGACTACCTGCTAGCTAGAGGCCTCCTGCCTTTGTAATTTAAGGTGACTTGATTTGTTGGTTTCAGGTCTAGTGGATGCACACACACACCCCGTGTGGGCTGGCGAAAGAGTTCACGAATTTGCGATGAAGGTAACTGCAATGAATAATAGCAAACCAACATCAAGCACCAAGATAAAATCTTTTTTCTAAGGAGTTTGGAGGCTAGCAACCTTGCCACATATTTTTAGTTCTTGAGAATAAAAACAATGAAAACAAAACTAACTTACTTATAACTGCCCCAAGTCTTTATATGATGCACAGAGCTAGTAAACATTTTCAGTAGACTAGCATTTGACAATTTGTAGCTGTAGAATCCTTTTAGGACAAAGCTGAGCAATGTGACCACTGTTTTGTAGCCCCCATTCCAATCACCACCTATAGTAGCATTTGTGAATTCCAAGAAACAGTTTGAAAATCACCATTCTTTGGGGCCAAACTTGGGAAAATCCTAATTGCAAAAACAAAATGTCTTATATTATTATCTTTTTCTCAGAGGATCATAAAATACAGTTTGTACCAGTCATTTATTAGGTAGAACCATCTCCTAAATCCTTGGTTGCAGCCACTTTCATGTTGTTTAAAAGAAAATAAGATACGTGCATCGTGGTAGCTGAGTTGGATCATTTTGGAAAAATGGAAAAACCTCTTTACTGGAGCTGTTTTAAAGACTATTTTTTCTTTTTTTAAATCAAAGCAAGAGTTTCAGAGCCAAAAATGACCTTAAAGATTTGCCATCTGGTGTTGCCATTACATAGATGGACACAGGTCTCAAGAAGGTAGAGTGGAGTCCAGCCCAGGATGGCAGGACCACGTGACACTCTGGGCTGGAGAGCCAGGCCTCCAGAGTTTGCGTCACCTACCCTGCTGTCCATAGTGACCGGAGCACATGGGACCCCAAGAAGAGCCTCTGCTTGCTTGGGTGACAAAGGACAGCTCCAAACTCTAGTGCCTAAATTCTGAGACATGGAAACTACCCTGGGTCTCTGTAGTGGGGATCTGAATTACAGTGGGGTTCCCTGATCCCCCTAAGTGTTGCTTTCTCAAACATGCTGAGGGATGCAGGGAGGGCCAAGACTGGTACACAAGGGTGGAGATGGAGGTGGGACATAATTAATATACTGAAATACTCCTGTGGTTTTCAATTGCTGCTATCCTGAGACCCCAGCTGCCCACCCACTGGCCCTCCGTTTCTGTCTCTCCAGTTCCTTCCTGAGAGCCCTTCATGAGCACCCCACAATCCAATGTCTAAGTGTTGAGGGTCGAACCTATTGCCTCGGCATTAAGGCACATCCCAACCAGTTCTTTGTTCTCAAGACAGGGTCTCGCTAAGTTGCTAAACTTCCCAGGCTGGGCTTGAACTTGTAATATACCTGCCTAAACCTCCCAGAGTGCTGGGATTACAGGCTTCCACCACCACTCCCGACTGCACTTAATCATCTTCAAATATCACTCTGGGAGGTGGGCTCTGGGGCCCTGCCTATAACCCGCCCTGAGCCAGCCTTGTGTTCAGCTGGCAGGAGCCACATACATGGACATCCACCAGGCTGGAGGGGGGATCAACTTCACGGTGGAGTGCACCCGCCAGGCCTCGGAGGAGGAGCTGTTCGGCTCCTTGCAGCAGCGCCTGCAGTGCATGCTGAGGGCTGGCACCACGCTGGTGGAGTGCAAGAGCGGCTACGGCCTCACCCTGGACGCCGAGCTCAAGATGCTGCGTGTGATTGAGCGTGCGCGGCGGGAGCTGCCCATGGGTATCTCCAGCACGTACTGCGGGGCTCACTCAGTGCCCAGGTAACGGGGGTGGGTGAGGGGGTTGGAGGAACAGCAGCGCTTAAGCTCTTGCAAGGAGACCAGATGGAAGGTGTTTAGAAAGATGCTGTGCTGCACACTGCCAGTCATCCACACACATGGTGTCAGGAAGGAGCTGTCAGCCATATCCGTTTTGCTGGTCCTTTCATGGTGAAAGGAGAGACATTTCAGGTTCTTTTGGAGAAGAAATGGCCCCTTGGGGGTCCTTTAAATTGACTGATACTAACTTGAATAATTCCCTGTGAGAGTTAATTGGCATAAAAGTACTGAAGAGGTTAATGGTAATACCCTGTGAGAGAGATCAAACCTTGTATTCTGAGTGATTGAGAGTTTTGTTTTATTCATCTTTTACTTTCTTTGTTTTATTGTAATGTTTTTAAGCCTTTCCTTTTGTATAGGTCAGATTTCTGGGTTACTGAGACACAATGCCCAACACCCACAATTTAAGAAAGACGAGGTATAGTTTGGCTCATGGTTTGGGGGGATTCAGTCCATGGTCAGCCAGCTCCATGATGGCAGAAGGGTGTGGGGGAGCAAAGATGCTTAGTTCATGGCAGCCAGGCAGCAGAAAGGGGGAACAGTGCCAGAGAGGAAAGGGCCAGGGATCAGATACAATACCCAGGGCTACCCCTCCATGATCCACCCAGACACACCAAGAGCAGTGCTCTACTAATCTGCTAAGGGCTTCTTAATCCAGTGAAGTTGACATATCAGAATTAACGGTCACACCCTTTACCTAAAATTTTTCTCCTATGTGGCTTTACTATAGAGAAAAATACACCTGCATTTTATCTGCTGATTTTGTTTTGTTCGTGGAATTTCTAGACATGAAGATCTATGTTTCTAGAATGGAAAGATCTAAGAAATACCCAGAGTGTCTCCAAGGTCTTAGTGCCACATTCTGCCTTGATGATTTATGTATATAAATGCTATAGACTTTCAAACCTGATTGAAATTTTAATCATTTAATTTTCTTTTAAATTTAGTAACTTTAAAATATAGTTTACTTATTTGACAAATAAATACTGTGTTTATCACGTACAGCATGTTCGCAGATGTGTGTACCTTGTGAAATGATTGCCAATTAATATATGCATTACTTCCCTTACCACTTTTCTAGTGAGAATGCATAAAATCTATTCTTACATATAGTACACCGAATATAGAGAAATATACTGTTATTAACTATAGTTACCCTGTTATATAGAGATATTCATTTTTAATGTTAGTGCCCATTTATCATCTTGAGTTAGAAGAACTAAAAAAAATCAACATTAAAATTTATTATTCCAATTTCACAAAACTAATTATGCAGAAAAGAAATAGAACTATTTAATATTTCTAGTGATCTTTGCTGTTAGATTTTTAGCATTTGTATTTCTGGAATTATTAAAGCTTAAAGTGGCCCTGAGACTTCTGAAACAGACTGTCTATAGAAAATAGTAGATTTTCTTCAGATGGAACACATGGTGTCTTATAGTCTGCTTTTTTTTTCCCCCTTCAGTAGGAAAGGCAGTGTGGCACGGTGGAAAAGACTCAAACTTTGGAGGGACAAAATTTAGGTTTGAATCCGACTTGGTTAGCTGGGTGATTTTGAGGATGAGACTTTACCTTTTTGAACATGAATTACGCATTTGTCATACAGAACTCCCTACCACCCTATTCTATGATTGTCTTGAGAAGTAAATAACTTGCCTAGCACGCAGGAGGCCTGAATTTGACTCCTAGCACTGCCTGCCTTCTCATAGTTGACCTCTTCTTACCCAGCCAAATGGTTTTACTGAGTGCCACATACAGGATTGAAGTTTTACAGTCTTCTCCATCTGCCATTGAGGACCTGAGGTACAAATCACAGCTAAAAAATGTGTCCCAGATTGTGTGGCCAACAAGAGGTACAGCTCTGTGTCCATCTGATTTTCCAAGCCCAGCCCTTTCTAAGGTGTAACAACTCCAAAATTTTAGAGAGCATTTCAGGTCCTCCTACTGTCCTCTCTCCTGTCCGCTGAGAGTGAGACAGGAAGCCTTAGACAGATGCTTCAGGAGGCATCACAGAGGAAGGAACAGGAAGGGGGGTTGCTGGGGCCCAGGTGAGGGGACTAGATTTGGGTTATCAGGAAAGCGTCCAGGATGTCCCCTAAGTGTCCTTGATACGGAGACTTGATATGGGGAGGTAGCTTTGTAGCCAGGTAGCCCTGCTGGCCTCCCTGAAGGCGGCACAGGTGTGCTAGCATGGCTGAGCGATTTGTGTCCCAGTGTGTGGGTTGTTGTCTACAGAAGTCCTGTTCGTATCTGCTGGGTGGGCCTGGCCCTGTTGCTAAGAGTCCTGACTTTTTAGCTTTGATTCTGTCTGTATGTTTCTGAGGCTTGACATCATGTACCTACACTGTTTCTCAGGCTCTTCAAATGCCTAATTGTCCCTTTTCCATTAAAAATAAACGTATACATGTATATATTTTCCATCAGAGGAAAAAGTGCCCCAGAAGCTGCTGATGACATCATCAATAACCACCTCCCAAAGCTGAAGGAACTTGGCAGAAACGGGGAACTTCACATTGACAACATAGATGTGTTCTGTGAGGAGGGTGTCTTTGATCTGGATTCCACCAGAAGGATTCTCCAAAGTGGAAAAGAGATGGGGCTGCAGATTAACTTCCATGGCGATGAGCTACACCCCATGAAGGCTGCTGAGGTGTGGTAGATCTTTGGCTCTTCCTTTGTCAACACTCATTCTTGCACACTCATGCTATGGAAAACTTGTGTGTCCACAGTTAGGAATAACCTTCTGACGAGATAGAAAATGGGGAAACAGTGTGAGGATTGGTCTGACTGGGAAGCTCTGACCTCTATTAGAAACTTACTCTTTTGTTGATCATTTACTTTTTTTTTTCTTTTGGTGCTGGGGGTTGAACCTTGGGGCTCAGACATGCGGAGCACATGGTGTCCTGTGGAGCTACAGCTGCAGTCTGGTCACTTTTACTATTGTGTTAGTTACTTTTCTCTTTGCTGAGACAAAATACCTGACCCCTAAAGTGAAAGGAGGAAAGGTTTAGTTAGCTCACAGTTTGTAGAGGTTTCAGTCCATAATGGGCTGTCCAAGGCAGGGTGGCCTGGCAGACAGGCATCGTGGAGGAGAAACAGTTCATGGTGGTCAGAAGGTAGCACAGCAAGCAGGGGACCTTCTTTCTGCCCCTTTCATTCTCGATCTAGGCTACTGGGATCAGGGCAGTGCCAAACCAATCAGTGGCCTGATTTAGTAATCACAAACTCTTAATCCCAGCATCACACACGCTAGAACCAGCCACCTGTGAAAAAGCCCCACCTATCCATAACAATTGTCATCTACTGGTGAAATAGTAGAATCATAGAAACAAAAGTATTTTGTGATCTCATTTCCTAAATTCACAATCTATTTTGGTTGGCACACAGAACCACACTAGCGTGGTAGAGTGTTTCCGCTTGTAGCTCCTCAGATGGCCTTGTAGCAACCTCCAGAGCAATGTTGGTGGCACACACCATTCATAGTCACAGAGAGATTTTCAAATCTGTGTTCTTGCCCAGATTCATTTATTCATCCTTACAATAAGTATTCATGTGTCGACTGTGTGCCAGGCACTGTTCCAGGTAGTACTGAGAATTCAGCAGTAAATAAAACAAAATCTCTGAGATTGTGAGTCTGGACATCTCTCCTCTAAGGCCAGAGAGGAATAATAAACAATGGCCCGTGGGCCATAAATAGGGTCGCAGACACTCCATGTGCATTTCAGCCATATGTGTCCAACCTGATGTCCTAATATGTCCAAACCTTGTCCTGTGTTCCCTGCCCCAGCAAATGACGCCATCCATCTATGGCTTCAGTCAAAAGCGTGGTCCCTCAGCCCCTCATCTTCCGTATTTCAGTCGATCACCAAGTACTCCCTGGTCTCCTCCTAAGAACCGCTAGATCCGTGTCTCTCTCCTCAGACCACCACCAGCTCTCACCCGGGTACTTGCAGTAACCATTCTCCTTGCTTCCTGTCTTGCCTGCACTTTAATTCCGTCCTCTAACCCCTTCTCTCCGTGCATCGCATCCTTCCCTTTCATTGCTTAAAATCACTTAAAGGCTTAGTATTGTTTGGGGGACAAATTCCAACCTTTCTACATGGCTTACCAGGATCTGACCCTTACCTCTCCACTTTCCTCTCTCTCTCTCTCATCCCCCTTTTACCTCCTCCAGCCTCTCATGAACCAGCCACAAGAAACCGTTACTAGCCCATGCCTTTGGGCGTGACGTTTCTCTAATCTGAACACACACCGCCTTCTTCTTTTTTTCTTTTTTTTTTTTTCTGGTGCTTGGGATTGAACTCGGGGTCTCCTACATGCTAGGCAAGTGCTCTACCAAAAAGCTACCTCCCACTCCCATGTTTCGTCTTAGCTTCCACTTCTCTGGGCCTTCCTTGTCCAACCCCCCCAGGAGTAGGTTTTGGCCTCTCCCTGTCCTTATCCCACTGGGTTAAAATCGCCTCTCTGATCCCTCTATACACACACTGAACATTGCGCCGGTTCCCTGCATATCTCAGTCCCTAGAGGTCAGCACAGTGCCTGGGGTACAGATGACCTTTTGTGAGGGCTTTCGATGTTAAAAGGGTACACACTGCGTGGTCAAAGAGATACTTTTTGGTTCCGGATAGTGACTGGTAGATTAAATCCATAGAGGTCAGTACTTGTAATAAACATTTTAATTTCGGGAAAGTGAGGGTGATTACAAGGTCAGAAAAGGACTTCTCACACAGTGCACAATCTGTCCCATGGGCCATCAGACTCCCCAGGGCCCCAGTCCCAAATACAGGGCTGAGCAAGGTGCTGATGAAGGGTTAGCTCTTCTCTGCCTTGGCGGGGGCATTGCAGCCTCTCTAGGCCACAGTGGCACCCCAAAGACCGGTCTGCACTCCTGTTCTTGAAATGCTTCACATGTCACCTTTTAGCTTGTGGCACTTGTGTGTACATGCGTGTGAAAACTTGTTCTTTAGGGAAAGATATGTGGTAAAACTAAGCTAAAAAGTGGTCTGCTTTGAAGCAATGCTTCCATGTCATAATAGCATCACTTCCTCTTGGTTTAGCCCCAACTTTTCATGGTGGGGGAATCCACCTCAAGTTGATAGTCTCCAATCATTCCTAGGATCCCACATTTTCAATGTTTATTATTCTCTCTCCTTTTTTTTTTGGTACCGGGGATCGAACTCAAGGCCATGTGCTTGCAAGGTGAGCACTCTAACCACTGAGCTAAATCCCCA
Source organism: Hystrix cristata (assembly GCA_004026905.1). Classification (NCBI taxonomy): domain Eukaryota; kingdom Metazoa; phylum Chordata; class Mammalia; order Rodentia; family Hystricidae; genus Hystrix; species Hystrix cristata. The sequence goes on along the minus strand of PVJO010002749.1, from coordinate 122,677 downwards.
GCTAAAGTTTATTATTCTTAACTAATTGTTTTAAAGTTTGTTTTCTTACCTGACAAGCATTCCAAAATACATGTTTTTATTGTGTTTTTATGATGGAATAATAGATCTTATGATCAGTGTTGCTCAAAGTTCCATTTTGACCTGTAAAATTGATGAAATTTTCTGTGCCAGAAAATGTCTGAGAGTATTTGTGTTTCAGATTAGTGTCAAAGTAGCAAGCTATCTTCCTTTCAAATGAATATCCATTACAAACCCTTTATCCATTTGAGGGCTTCTGCTTATAGGAGGTAGTTGTAAGAAAAGCAGTTTCCTGGTGCTTTCTGCATTGCTGCCCCTGATAACCTCTCCTTTCCACCTGCCCTGTTCAGCTTGGGGCTGAGCTGGGAGCCCGGGCGGTCAGCCACCTGGAGGAGGTCAGTGACGAAGGCATCGCCGCCATGGCCACGGCCGGGTGCTCCGCTGTCCTTCTGCCCACCACGGCCTACATGCTGAGGTAAGCGTGGTTCTCACCCTGACACAAGGGTGGCATGCACAAGCTGTGAGGACACAGACTTCCAGGTGCCTCAACATTACTCCGTCGCCCTCACAAATCCTTGAAAATGCAAGTGATGGAACCTGAACTCATGAAGGTGCCACCTCCAGTCGGATGTTCATAAAGGCAGGAGCGTAGACCCCAGCTGCCTTGGAGTGGTGGGATTATTGAGAAAGGCTGTACTTTCTTTTTCTTTTCCTCCCCTAGATTTTGGTATTTTCCAGTTTAAAAAAAATCAGCATTCATTACTTTTATAATTAGGAAATTATGAGACAGGTTTTAAATTTTTTTAAAGGTGCATAAGATCTTGGGGCTATTTAACAGTACTCAGAATTGAAAGGAGCTGTTTTCTAAAAGTTGCTAGTAGGCGCCATGATTGACCAGAATTTCCACGAATCCCGGGGGTGGGAGGACTGAGGAAACATACAAGGTGCATTTTGTAAAATGTTCCTGGAGATTTTGCTGTAGGCCTTCTATGGATTGACTACATCTTGTTCGTCTTTTATAACTGCCATTGCTCTAATTCTAACTGGGAGATTTGAGGTCTTCTCGCCTTTTCCATCAAACTATTTCCGTGACAGCTGCTGAGTCTGTAGTCTGGGTGGCCAACATTCAAGGAGCAGTTATTTTCTTTGGGGACCAGGTACTTTCTGTGCAGTTGTGGTATGTGGTCTTCTGGGGTGCGAAACTGCAGCTATGGCCTTAGAACGGTGGTTCTCACCCATCAGAGGATATTTGACAATGTTTAGGGGTATTTCTAGTTGACACAACTAGATGTCCTACCAGCATCTAGTGGGTAGAGACCAAGGATACAGTTAAACATCCTTCGATGCATAGAACAGCCTCCAACCTCCAACAAAGAGTTATCTAGCCTAAGACATGAATTATGCCACCAAGGTCCAAAAGGCCAGACTTTGAGTAACTTTTAGAAGGGAAAAGAAAGGAATATTGTGCTTTTCTCTAACTTATTATGATGTCGTACACACATACATACATTTTTTATTGTTTAAAAACTTCTCTTAATTTGAAGAGTGGACACAATGTAGGCTACAGTCAGGAAATATCATTAACTGTTCTTGGTCTGGTCAACTTCTTTTCTTACAAATCTCAGTAGTCATCAGTCTAAGTCATCAATCAATATTTAATTTGGTTAATTTTATGCCACTCAAATAATAAGTTTTTATATACACCCCAAAAGGTTTTCTTTTACTTGCCTGGAATCTCTTAACAAGGAGCAAAATCTGAGACGTTGTGGCTGTTCAGCACTCACATTGTAAACTTTGTTCTGGTGACATTGGTGGCTGCCATTGCTACAGATAGCTTTGTGTCCTACTCGGGTGACAGGGACAAAGAGAAGGCCATACTCCTCTTTCTGGCTTCTCTGTCCTGGTGTTTTTCTGCTCTGTCCCAGTGGAGAGACCGGCAGGCCTTCTGTCGTGTCCAGGCCATTTCTCCTTTCTAGAATAACTGCTGCCTTTGCTGCTTCAAGGCTTCCTTTAATTGTGTATTTTCTGAATATTTGCATGTACTATTTATTCAGGAAATACTCATTTTCTAGGGAGCTCCCTTAATATTTCTACAGCTTCCCTTTTCCCTCGTGTAACCCATTCTAGGAGGGAGCCACAGGCCATCAGTGTGACCCGTGAGGGGTTGGAAGCTATGTAAGTCCCCCATCTGCAGCTTCCCTCTCTGAGGTTTCTTTTCTCTGAGGTCAATTACAGACTGAAAATATTAAATGGAAAATCCCAGAAATTAACAATTGGTTAGCTTTGAATACTTTTTATTAGAGTATATTGTTATAATTATTCTATTTTATCATTAGTATTGTTGTGAATCTCTTACTATGCCTAGTTTATAAATTAAACTTTATCATAGGTGTGTGTGGGAAAAACGGCATAAACAGGGTTCGGTACTCTGTGAGGTCTCGAGCATCCACTGGGGCCTCAGACTGTGTCCTCTGTGGATAAGGGGGACCATTGCTCATTCCTCAATCTCTGCCTCACTCCTGTCCTCTCTTACATTGTTACTGTATTTCAAGTAGTCCTACAAATCATCAGTACGAACTGGGAATGTGTCCAGGACAAGAATCGTCCCTGTACTCCAGCAACTTATTAATTTACAGACTGATGTGTGTACGGAAGCTTACTAGTTGCCAGGTGCTGTTGTAGGCCCTGGAGTTGCAACAACAAATGGCATAGAGAAAGTCTTTGTCCTGAAGGAGCTTACAGTCTAATGGCAGGAGACCACGAGGTGTGAATGACAGATAAATACAAGTATAAAAATGTTGGGTGATGCTAAGCGCTATGGAAAATACCAGAGCAAAGCAAGAGAATAGATTGGTGGTGGTGGTGGGGTATGTTTTTCAGGTTGGTCAGGAAAAGCCCTTTTGATGAAGAATGTTTGAGCAGAGAGCTAGAAGTGAGGGAGTGAACCACATCCAGGGGAGGGAGCAGGGACATTTAGAAGAGTGTGGTGGACAGACAGATGGCTGCAGCACTCAGTGTGTTTGGGGAGCAAGAGTAAAGCCTGAGAGGCCTGAGCTGGGACAGAGCAGTGAGAGATGAAGGCAAAAGAGGTGCAGATTTCATAGGGCTTTAAGTCCATGAGAAACCACTGAAGCATTTTCCAGCAGCCCGGGGATGTGATTTGACTTTGCTTCCTAAAAGTTCCTGCTGGCTGTTGTATAGGGGATAGGTACTGAGGGGTGGTGAGGGTCAAAGCAGGGAAACTAGTTCGGATGATCTTGCAAGTATCATGGAGAGAGATGACGGTTACTTGGACCCATGGTGGTAGCGGGGCATATAAAAATTATTTGAAATTTGGATATTTTTATGGTGGAGCCAACGAGACTTTCTGATTGATGGGAGCAGACTGTGAAAGAAAAAGGAGAGTTAAGGATTTAACTAAGGTTTTAGTGCCTAGCACACGGCATGCACGAGTTGGCTGCTTTATGAATGACTGGCCGAATTGATGACCCACTAAGTTTATTTAAGTACCATATATAAGATACATAATTCCACTGAAACTATAAAGAAGTGCTTGTGTTTGGGGAAGAAACAAAAGAATACAATGAAAACGTAATAAAAGGGATTAAAAACACCTTCAACAAATCTTTATCGAGTAGCTATTTTTGCCAGGCACTGTGCGGATATTAGGGACGCAATGGGAAAAAGGACAGATGATCCCTGCTTTTAGGTACTTGAGTCTAAATGTGTGAAATGTGATAGAGACACAGACAATAAGAGAAAGTCCGAAAAGAACTACACTTCTGGGCAGGCTCCTGGGAAGATGAGCAGAAGCGGCTGAGATGTGGGCTGGCCTGAGAGGGTGAATGAACTTCATGGAGGGCAGACATTCCGAGTAAGGAGAATGGCAAGCTCAGAAACATGTAAAGAGAAAACCTCAGCGTGGGAAGGCAGCGTCGGGCAGGATAGTGATGGGAAATAATGCCCTGAGAGGGGGTTGAGGCTCTCAGTTTATGGAGAGCCTCAACTGGCAGACTTAGGCAGCCTTTACGTAACTTATTTTACCTTTTGCCACATTGACTACATCCCTCGAATATAACAGTGCCATTCATTCATTCATTCATTCAAGCAAACCTTAATTAGTCAGAGACAAGGCTTACCATCCAGGGACAAACAAATTATAATAAAAAGCAACAGTTATCTCCATAACCCATCACCTCTGCTGGATTTCCCAGCAGCGGGGGCAGACACAGAGGTCTACTTATCTACCAGTGGCTCAAGGAGGGCACCAAGCAACCAAATGCATATCAGCCAGAGAGGGAGTGGGATTTCAGGGATGGGCCCAGGGCAACCCCTGTAGCTGTATGTAGCAATCAGAAGGTGTACTGATCCATCATGGCTGAATATCAGTCCAGTTGTTACCACGAGACTACAGCGGTCTAGTGGCACCAGGGCTGAGGGAGGAGCATGGGTGCTGTGGGAGGCCAGGGGAGGTGGGGGCCAAAAGAGATGCTTGAGAAGCATCCCAGATTAGGCACCTCACAGAAATTCTCCTTGACTAAACTCTAGACAGGGTCCTCTGAGCCCCTTTCTAGACTAGGCCTCAATGTTGGGACACAAGAACACTTCCCAACTCCCAATACAAATGATTTCAATTCCCCACAACTAGAGACCAGAACGATCACTAACGGAGTTTCTGAAGCCCAAAGCTGCATCCCTAAGATGGTCCTGCTGCCCGGGAAAGCTCAACTCCTGGGAGAATTCACTGTTTGTACTAGCCCCAAACCTGTTGATAGGCAGATAGGCCTGAGACCCACTTGGAGAAGTTATACATCCTTTCTCTTCTCTGAGATTAAATCTTCAACCCAGAACTATCTTCTCGAGGACCCAACAGCTATCTCTTTGAAAGGCAGTATCCAAGAAGAAAACTTTTGCTCTCGTTCCCAACTTGGTGGGCCCCTTGCTCTGACTCATACCGCTGCTTCCTCCCATGAAGGGAGAAGTTTGTCCATCCTCCAGGTGAGCGCCATACAACCCCGATCTCTTGGCCTAATTCTCTCTATCATTTTGTGAATTTCCTCTTCCCTGACTGCTTTGGTCCTTGACTTGTTTTCCCTCCCTACTTCCTCGTTTCCCTTTAAAAGCCCTGGTTACTTCTGTACAGATCAAAGTTGAATTCAGTTTATGTTGTGTTCTTTTCCTTATTGCGGGAGTTATTGCTGAATTTAGCCGGGCTCGTCACTTTAACTAGTATCTGTTTTTCTTTTTTTATCTTTGACTGGACTTTTGAGTTATATCCTAAAGAATAAAGAATATTTCATCAAGGAGGTCAGGGTGATGGCTTTCAGGAAGATGCACAAACATTTTGTGATTACATTCTTGAGCCTTCAAGATTTTAGAACTATAAAAAATGTTTGAATCCAGAAAAAAAAAAAGAAAGAAAGAAGAAAAAATAAAATGGGCAGGGATTGGGGATTTAGCTCAAGTGGTAGAGTGTTTGCCTGGCAAGCTCAAGGGCCTGAGTTCCACCCCCAACACCAAAAAAAAAAAAAAAAAAAGGAAGGGAAGAGTAAACTCATTACCATTTACTTACTTTGAGAGTCATAAAAGTTTATTAATTTGAAAACCGTTATGTTTTGCTTCCTTATCAAGAATCTGTAAATACATATAAATTATTAGGATAAATAATCACATATTAGGCAAGTAATACACAAGTAATTTCAAACACAGTGATAAAAATCAAGAATCCTGGTGTTCTACTAAGTCCATCACTAATCGCTTAACCTTGAGTTTGTGTTTCTCGTTCCAGAACGCGAAGAGGTTAGATGTTGCGAGTTGTTTTCCTTTCTAAACATCTGTTCTGATATGTTCCAACCCTAGAGAGTGACATCTTTTCTTCCTCTCCTTAGACTGAAGCAGCCTCGAGCCAGGAAGATGTTAGATGAAGGGGTAATAGTTGCCCTGGGCAGTGATTTCAACCCTAATGCATATTGCTTTTCAATGGTAATTATTTTTCATATGTTTTTCTGAGCAGAGTATCTACCAAGCATACACCTTTTTTCTTGTTTCACAGGGAAATATTTTTAGATCTTCCCCATGAAACAAGAAAAAAGGTATAGCTAATATTATAACTGGACTTTCCTGTACCACATGCATGCCTCCGAGCTGAAAGAGAAAAGGAAAGCTACTGTCTGCATTATTATTGATTTAGCCTTGAATTTTGTTTTGTTTTGTTTTATAATAACCCGTTTTCCTTCTCCAGAGTGTAGCAGAAACTCAAAGAGGTTTCAGTAAGTCAGGGTGGAGGTGAGCTTTGTCTTACACAGTAAGAGTCTTGAAAAATTGTAAATAGGAAACTCACAATCTCTACAGTACAGGGAAGTTTTCTAAAGCATAGGAACTTCATGAATAAATTTAGATTTTTTTCATATCAATTTAGCAAGTTCCACCTATACGTTTATTTGGGGGTGATGGGATTGAACTCAGGGCACTGTGCACACTAAGCACGTCTCCTGCTGAGCTAAATCCTGAGCCCTTCTGTCTGGGCCCTTAACTACCTTCATTGGTTGTGCTGTGTTGAGAAGTGCTCTAAGTAGCTGCTGCTATTCTGTTGCTTCCCTGTGATGCTCTTCTCTTCCCACCTCAGCCAATGGTCATGCATCTGGCCTGTGTGAACATGCGAATGTCCATGCCGGAGGCCTTGGCCGCTGCCACCATCAATGCAGCTTACGCGCTGGGAAAATCCCACACACATGGCTCTTTGGAAGTTGGCAAACAGGGGGATTTCATTATCATCAATGCATCCAGGTGAGTGTTCTCCCAAAGGAGCTATTTTATTTTGTGTCCACTGTCATATGTAGATGAGGTTTAAATCCAGTTCCACTGGTTATTAGTCTAGCCCGAGGCGCTACCCAGTCCTGTCTTCAGCCCTTTCTAGCCAGAAAGTCTGCCTCCCCTGCTCCTGAACTTCAGGGCAGACCATGTTTTCAAGTTCTCTTCATCTTACATCTGTCATAGAGTTCCAGGTTCCTGCTCTGTTTATCTGGACTTGGGACTTCTTGTGCTCTCTGGCATGTGTTTTTGTTTTTCTTTTCGGCTCCTGACCTGCTTGCTCCCAGCTCCAGTTGTCATCCTGGTTCTGACGCATTCTTTCTTGGACTTCTGATAGCAAATGGGCCCCAAAGTCCTCCCTCAGTTACCCTGTTCCCGGTTTCTTATTGCGCACAGTCCGCTGCCACCTGGGCCTCCAGGGCAGTGATTCGGGTCCATCGCAGCCTTGGCGCCCGTGCTCGCCAGAGAAGGGTGGTTCTATGGTTCTGCTGCTTTTGGTCAGGATCCACTTCTGCAGTGAAAATAATGATCCTCTTACTGTTCGTGTTTCACCTAATGAAACAAATACTTCCAGGTCAAGTACTTAACTAATATTATTAAATGATGTTTAATTTTTATGATACACTAGTTCCTCATTTACCACTTGTTTGAAAGACCCAAATCAATTTTTCAGAAAATGCATTTTCAAATTAGCATTTATTGACACAGTGATGACTTCGATAACTCTACATTAAAAAAAAATGCTTGATTTTATTTTTTTTCCTAGATGGGAGCATTTGATTTACCAGTTTGGAGCCCATCATGAATTGATTGAATATGTTATAGTTAAGGGAAAAGTTGTCTATAAAAAATAATAGAACTGGGAGGAAAGAGAAGATATTTTCCCTGTATCAAATAAGTCAATACAGCTTTTGTACCTTATGAGATGTTTTAAATAAGGTAAACTGTCTTGGTGGTTTACCAAAACTATGCCACTTTAAATATATTTCAATTGTCTTGTTAATTTGCTTAACAAAACTCAGGAGGTTGATTTATTTGTATTGAACACATGCACATGAACAGATAAACAAGTAAATCATTATTGTCAAATTGTTAAATTGTTTCCCAAAGATTGTTTACAAATGTTTTGAAGATTAATATGATGGGATATCACAAAAATGCTTTTGTGGGAAAACTAGACTGGCTTGAACTTTCTGGGGATTTTTTGCATCTTAATTCTCAACTTTTAAGCTATATTTAGTGAACATTGGGGGATAGAAGGAAATCTGGATGACATGCATATCAAATTAAGCTAAATACACCCTTTTCTAATAAGTGAATAGCATTTTCTTTCCCCACACAATTTGTCTTTCAAGATGCCTTTCAACTGAATTAATGTGTGTTTGTAGGTGGGGGTGGTTCATCCATTTCTTGTGTCTTTTTATCCCTAGCAATGAAGCTTCCCAGTAGAATTGAAGACTTGTCATTTTACACAGAGGTACAGGAGCCTTTCTCTAGTACATGCATTTTAATCAATTCAAATTATGTAATTATTTTGAAATTGCTTTAATGTTTTCAATTCTTCATATCACATTGTATAAAAACATATCATAGATCTCAATAAATATTTGCTGTCTCCATTACTAATATTTTTTACCTTTTAGCCCTGGAACTAGAGCAGCAGCATTTTCTATTACTTTCTGAGCAAAGTTGAATGAATAAATTACAAAATCATTTGCAGAGTGAACAATTATAATGATTTATATAAATGTGTGTTTTTAAAGCCATATGAGTTTACTTGGAATCTTTAAAAATATTTCACTTATCTTTATAATGACAGCTATATTACCAAACTTTGCCATATTTATAAAGAAGTGATTTGACAGGTAAATATTAATTGCTAAATTATCACTAAGTTCAGGTTAATTGAGCCTGCATTAATGAAGCTTTATCCTACTTAATGTAAGTCAAATGAAATAACTAAAGCATGTTGTATTAGTCAGCTTTTCCCTTGCTGAGACACAATACTTGATACCCACAATTTAAAGAAGGAGAGGTTTAATTTGGCTTACAGTTTCAGAGGACTCAGTCCATAGTCACCTGGCTTCAAGGCAGGAGCTTCATGGTGGAAGGGCATGGCAGAGCAAAGCTGTTTAATTTATGGTATTTAGGAGACAGAGTAGAGGAACTCTGCCAGAAAGGAAGGGGCAAAGGCCATATATAGTACTCAAGATCATACCTCTATGACCCACCCAGACACACCCAAAAGTGTGATTTGCTAATCTGTTAGGCATGTCTTTATCAATCAAGTTGACATATCAGGATTAGTGGTCACACATGATACTTATAAAATGAGGTTATTTAGTTTATAGCTTTGTCTGCTGAAAGTCCCAATCAGCATTTCCCAGACTCTGCTGAGGATCCCACTTGGCTGCACCAATTCATGGCAGGCCACTGTGGCAGGAATGACTGTGAGAAGAGCAATTACATCTTCATAAAGCCAGAGAAAGTCTGGATGGGGCCAAGCTCAGGCCTTTATAACAGTGGTTTTGCAAGAACTAACCAGAATCCCAGGAGAAATGCCTTTATTCCCTTTGAGGATAAAAACCCCACCCCCACCCCAGTTGACTTTGACCTAAGGACTTTCCTCTAAAGCTTCACCTTCCAGATGTCCCACCTCCTAGCATTGCTACACTGAGGACCAAGGTTCTAATACACAGATCCCTGGGGGACAAACCACATCCAAACCATAGTGATACTTTTGGTTGAAAGGTTGAGTCACCTGTGTGTTTGGTTGACAGTGGGGTCTTTGGGCCTCTGTCTACCATGTGAATGGTGAAGCCATTTTGAGGAGCTTTGGGGGAATCATAGTTGCTGTGGGTGATGCCTCCCCTGTGACCAGTCACCTAACCAATGGCAGAAGTGTGGGATGCAGAAGATACAAGGGGCAAAACTAAAATGTTAGATCTGCCCTAGAACCCAAGCCACTCAGGATTATGAAGTGTGATTGAAAACTATGGGGGAAAAAAAAAGAAAAGAAAAATATGAGAATATTCAAAACATTTTTGAACTTAACTATAGTAAAAGACACATTGCCATTAATTCCCCTCAAAAATTTCCCCCTTGCTTTGAACACACCTCCCCATCATTCTTGCCACTTTCTGAAGCAGTTCTGGAAAGTCCTCTTCCATGATGTTAGTTATGCTGTCATGGCTGCCTCAATGTCCTGAACCAAATCAAAATGCTTACCTTTCACAGTCGGGTTGACTTTGGAGAAGAGCCAGAAGTTGCATGGTGTCAGATCTGGCGAATAAGGTGGAAGAAGACACAATGTCATGTTCTTACAAGCCTGCCTTTTCCATTGGGTAGCACTTGGCAACAGTATTCATTGCATTTTTTATTATACTTATGAAGACACCCAATGAAAGAGACTCTCCAGAACTCCTTCAGAAAGTGGCAAGAACAATGGGGCAAGTGTGTTTTAAACAAGGGGAGTATTTTGAAAGTAATTAAAGGCAATGTGTCTTTAATTGTAATAATTTTTTAGTTTAAATAGTCACCATATATTTTGATCATCCCTGTCTGTCCTAACCCCCAAGGAATGAGAATACCTTCCAGGAAGCCTTTACTCTAAACAAACGCATTTGCATTTTTAAAAAATGAATGTACAGGGCGCCCACTGAAGCACCCTCATCCTCTCAGGCCTGTGTGCTGAAAGTTCTTGCAACTCATGGGAGTTTGCTACATGTGCAGAACCTGGGTCTCACCTAAATCCTGCTGAATGAGAATCTTATCTTTACAAACCTTTGGGTGACTTGCGTATCTGTTAAAGTCTGAGAAGCCCTGGGGCCCATGCTCTAATCACACGAATCTCTGCCCTTCCTGGAACATATCATGTGAGCTATCCAGGGCACGCAGCACTGTTCCCTCTGCCTGGAATACAACATCCCCCTTGTATACACACAGAGGGTGTGTTCCAAGACCCTCAGTGGAGGCTTGAAACTGCTGGTGGTACCAACATTTTATAGATACAAGCACTATGTTTTCTCCCATACATATATACCTATGTTAAAAATTACCTTATAAATCAAGCAAACTAAGAAATCAACTACAACTAATAATAAAATAGAAAACTCATAACAATATACTATAATAAACACTATGTGAATTTGGCCTATCTCTCCAAATATTTTACAGTACTTTCGCCTTTTTATTTAAAGGACTACATTATGGTTTCTCTTTAGCATACCTGAGTTGCCAGCATTATTGCTCTTACACTTTGGGATCAATATTGAGTAAAATAAGGGTCATATGAACACAAGTACTGTGGTGCCAGGACAGTCATTCTGGTTACTGAGGGGCTGACAAAGTAACTAATGAGCTGATGGCATATACAGTGTGGATACATTGGAGGATCATATCCCAAGAGGGACAGAGTGAGATGGCTCAAGATGTTATCATACTCCTCAGAATGATGCACAATTTAAAAATGGAATTGTTTATGTCTGGAATTTTCCACTTAATAATTTCAGACCATTATTGGTTTCAGGTAGCCAAAGTCACAGAAAATAAAACTGTGGATTAAGGTACTTAACCCCTCTTCTCTGTGTAGGGAAATTGGAGCTAGCTGTCTCTCATCCCCCACACTTCTATGATAGCTCTTTTTTTTAGCATTGTACTTTAATTGTCCTTCCCATTCAGTTGTGAATTAGTAGAGAGCAAAGAGTAAGTATGTCCTCAGAATTTAGTATAGTGACTGGTTCAAAGCAGATGATGGATGGATAATGGATAATTAATGACTGCAAAATATAGACAGTGACAGTGAAAGTTATTTATCAGATACATTGCTTAAGGAGGTTGCAGTGCAAATACTTATTCTATGGGTTGGAAAGAGTATATAATCTTTTAATGTAATGCCAAAGGAAGATGTTCCTGAGGGAGTGAAGTCAAGAGTAAAACCAAACAGAGAAACAATTGCATAGTGGAGGTGGAGAAGGCTGCTCTTCTCACCTCTTAGAGTTGGGCAGGCTTTTGATTAGCTGGAAAAGCTCTATTATACCCAAACAGAAAGTTGTAGAATATTTAGAAGACACATGGTAGGTCCTCCTAGAGCAGTGGATTCAGTGAGGGGCTGGGACTGTAAAGTCAGATTTTCCAGGACTTCGAACATCAGGCTCACTGGTGGTAATGTTATTGTTAAGGCTCAGGAAAGCCACTGAAAGTTTTTGAAGCAGCTATGCCCAGGATGAGAGTGTTGTAGAAAAATTAATGTGGCTTTCGTGAGGATATTTGTTGTGTGAGTGGCTCTGGCAAGATGCCTGCAAAGCTGACCAGTCTTTTGGCAGAGCAAATACCAGCTGGAGTAAATCCAGGTGGAAAGCTCTCACAGTGGCTCAGTAAGATGTGGAAATCCTTACTCTGCTGCACTGAACTAGACCAGTATCTCTTTTCTCATTATAAGAGATAGTTGAGCTCTTTAGCTTATAAATAGGCAACTAGCAAGGGACAGGCCTGAAGATGGAGTTGGGCTGGTCAGCCTTACAAAGACAACAGCATGAGTACTGACTTAAGAGTTAAGCTATATAGAGAGTTAAGCTCAGAGATGTGAAAACAAACAGGAAAAATGATCCAAGTTAAGATAAAGGCAGCCAATTAGGCAAAATGGAACGCACCAAGTTAGTTAGCAGTTCCTTCCTACATCTGGGTTGGAGGCTGGTTTTGATGAATTCAAAGACCCCGAGTAACTGGTTTTTCTTTTGAACTCTAAATTAGAAAGCCTGAATCTCAATTGGTTATTTTAAATTCATGAGGCCACCTGTGATAGGTGACCACTGGACCCTGAGCAAATTCCTGTGCTCTGCTTGTCCACAGAAGACTAGACAAAGGGCCTTTGTGGCACCTCACTTTCAGGATCCCCCACCCCCCAAACTGGAGCTTTCTTTTTTCTCTACTTCCAATAAACACTCCTCTTAACTGCCTTTTTGTCCATGATTTCATTCTTTGACTTTGTGAGGCAGCAGGCTGGTTTGCAAGGTATCCTCGTCCTCTAAAAATGACCAGCCCACCAGAGGAGAAAAATTACATTTCTCCTAAGAAGATTGTGTCAAGCAGCGTCAAGCTTTGGAGAACTTCAAAGCATTGTGAGATACTTTTTGCCTCCCAGGAACCAATTTTCGCCCCTTGGGGAACATTATCGCCTCCACTGGGATAAAGATGCAGGCAAGTTAATATGATATGTAAGTTAAGGAGACACACGGTTGGGCTTTGATGTCATCTTGATCTCTTTATCTGCAAAATGTAGAAGTTGGATTCCTTCCATCCTGAAATTCTGTTTCTAAGCTGGATACTGCTTTCAGGGAATTTACAATCCAATTAAAGCAGGAAGATGGACATTAAAAAATGAAATCTATGCCAGACAGTATTCAAAGCTTGATTTCACAAAAGAATAACACTCTGTTGAAACACACCAACTTCACCATTTATATTAGTTTTGCCAGTTTTCCCCAAAGCATGAACATCTTGGTAATTCTAAAAGAAAGCATTTGGGGGATAAAGCCATGCCGACTTCTTAGAGAGACTTTTTTTTTTGTGCTGATGGGAAGGTATTCCACAATATGAAGCCACATGTTTTCCAAGTGGTTCTACTGAAGCTACTGTGGGGGAGGGGCACCTGGCACCCAGATGGCGGAAACTATCACTGAGTCACAATAATCTGACCCTTTTGATGCATGCTCAGAGGTGCACTGTGCTGGTAGAGTTTAGCTTCCCCTCTTGAACATGAGTTCTGCTCTCTATGTCCTGGCCCTGATTACTTCCCAACTTTCTCATGGTATTGTACACATTGCTATTGTTTGTTTTCCCATCTGGCCCACTGCCTAGACTATAAACGGTGAGTGCAAGGACCAAGGCCACTTGGTTTCCCATTTATTCGAAATTGATCAAATACACACGGGGTTTCCTGACATGGGTGTCATGCACTGTCATTTAGCTTGCATTTCTGCTTTTTCCCTATCTCTCTCTCATTCTCATCCTGCAAAGCCCAGCTCAGTTCCTTCTCTTGAGGTCTCCCTGATAATATTTGGCACAGCAGTCACCGTAGTGTATCCCAACTAGATGATAAGTCCTTGAACGCAGGGTTCCGTGTGATGTTGATGCACACCAGCCCCTCACACACGGCGGCCGTGTAGGTAGGATGCCAAGGGCCACAAGTATCAAAAACTTGACCAAAATTGGCTTAAAATAAGGAAATTTCTTAGCTCACCACTGGAAATTCAGAGGCAAGGCAGGTTTCTCAATGATGTGGCAGACCCACATTCCTTTCTCTCTGCTCTGCCGTGCCCTGGGTCTGCCTGGCTGTACACGGCTATAGCTCTCTGTGTCTCCTCAAACAGGAAAGGGAGAAGAAGACTTCCTGCGGCTCCTATGAGAAAAAGCACCTTTACAAAAGGCTCTGACAGGCCTCTTCAGTCTCACTGACCCAAATCGCATTCCAGCCTTTTCTTGAACTAAACACTCAGCAAAGGGAACGGGACCTTTTTAGACTAATCAGGTCTGTCTCTCAAGCTGAACGGATGTCTTCCAACTTTTCTTCTTGTTTTCCGCAGTGTAGTTTCAATGTTTACGCTTAATAAATTAGTACCTTTAGTAAAAGTAACCTAAAAGGCAAGATGATCATACTATTTATGCGCTAAGGATGATATCTTGCTTAATAAAAAGATATTAATCCAGCGATCAGACCCAGATCCAGTGATTAGACACATATAGAGTAGCACGAAAAGTATCTCTTTTAAACGATTGTTGGGTTTTTTTCTGTTTTCTTTTTGTTTTTTGAGACAGGGTCTCACTATGTAGTCTAGACTGACCTTGAACTCACGGTGATACTCCTGCCTCTGCTTCCTGAGTGCTGGCATTACACCATGCCTGCCTGTATTTGCTGGATTTTATGTATGTGGTAGGTTGTTGGAGAATGGCCACGAATCACACCGTATCTCACATCTATGGGTATCACTCTCCCAAAACTCGCTCTGGGCTTGGTGAATGACTTGGCAGGTGATTTGCTTTGGCCACTGGGCCATCAGTGAACATGACACAGGAAAGTCCTTGCATTTTGGGGCTCACTCTCCCTGGCTTCCCTGGGAGAAGCAGCCCAGGTGAGCCTGTTGGGGGTGGGGATTCTGATTCCTCCAACTCCTTTGCCACTACTCAATGCAAAAGGGGAAGAAAATGCACTGGCTCTGGCACATTTTTCAAAATGTGTTAACATTTGTTCCTTGAATCTTCCAGAAACATGATTAACTACACTTAGAATAGCTTTTGTCCTAAGAGGTGTTAAACTTTGTTACACAAATTTAAGACTTGAACCTGGACGTGTAGCTGGTAGTAGAGCGCATGCTTAGCATATACCATGCCCTGGATTCAATTCGCAGTGAAGTAGGACAGGTACTTTGTGGAACCGGAAATGGGGGATTCTCAGGCCCTAATCCATGATCTGTTACCTACTAGCAGTGTAGGTGTCCTTCTACCTATGCTCCCTTGCTAACAATGTTTGGAACACACTCTCCTCTTATCATCGCTGGGACCACATACTCTATAACAGCAAGGGGTGGGACTGCTGTGATGTCCCCAAGAACAAAAATAGCCATTGGTCCATACCTCGTACTAGGAATAGATTGCCCAAACGTAAGGACGCCTCCAAAAATGCCATACTCATCATCTGATAAAAAACTTTCCTTTTCTATCTCATCTCAGTGGTACCATGAAAACTACTCTGAGCCAGGTATAGTGACACATGCCTATAATCCTTGAACTCTGGCAGGCTGAGGTAGGAGGATTGCAAGTTTAAGCCCAGTGCTGGCAATTTAGCAACTTGGAGAAATCCTGTCTCAAAACCAAAAGCAAAAAATAGCTGGAGATGTTGCTCAGTGCAAAGTTCCTGAGTTCAATCCCCAATGTCACAAAATAAACAAAAGATCAGGCCAGTCTGGTCTTTTAGCTCTTCAAGTGGAGGTCCCTTCCCTACCTCCCTTTTCTTCCTAAGCCTCCATTAAAGCTTTTGCCACCACCTCACTTTTGATTTCCATTATCACTAAAACAAGTTCCCATATACATCCTTCCCCCCAAAAAATCTTAAAGTGAGAATGAGACCATTGGAAACCATTGAGACCATTTATTCTATATTTACTCTGGAATCTCTGGGAGTCAGGTGATGTCAATGACTGACAGCACTGTATCAAGTGCCACTGTGCCCCAAAGGACCTCGGGCACGGGTGGGAATCCAGCCCTTCCCACACTGGAGTGAAGAGCAGCCATTGGACAGCCGGGTCACAGGCTCTGCTGCAATTCAGGTGTAAGAATGAATCAACTGTGGCTGTGTTCACATTTTAGCAAAGAATAGCACCAAAAACAAATTCCATAGCACATGTTTGGCTTCCTGAACCAGAAGAGTTTACTTGGGTCCTCACCTTTCCTATGGACAAGGTGCAACTAGAGTGACGATCCTGCTGTGAGACAGTATCGGGCCCACTGCAGCTGCCCTCAGCTAAGTGAGCTGGCAGGAGTGTCTGTCCTTTGCTTGACCAGCTGAAGTGTTTGGAGTGCTTTGCACGCCATTGTACAGATAGGTGCAAAGTCACAGATCGCAGCCTTGGGAAGCCAAGAGGTCATCCAACCCATTCTTCCCATGGCCAATTACATTAAGCCTTCCCGGAAGATCCTTTATCTTCTTGGGAGAAAAACACGGATTGGGTAATACTTCCTCAGGTCCACCTGGGTTGGGTCAATAGGGCTTATTTTAATGATTACCACTATAGGGAGGGGGCTGGTCAACACCTGCAGGTAGCTTATCTGTGAAATGAGGCTTTTTAGCAGGGTTACTCTAAACATGTGCCTAGAGTACTAATGCACAGGAAATGATAAATACTAACTCCAAACTCCAGCGTGAGCATATCATCAAATATTTAGGAAATATGTGTAGTGATATTGTTAAGTATGAAAGACACAGTTCAAGGGCCACCCTGCTAGCAAAACCTTTATATTCTTTCTTTAACTTCTTTCTACACAAAACTTCTTGTGGGTTTTAATACCTCTGTAATTAATGCTTAAGACCTATTACTATTCTTTACTGTGATTCAACTAGTAGAAGAAAGAGTAGCTTAAGAGCAAATTGTGACTTAGAATGGCTATTATGGAGGCATATTAAGGGACATTTGTCAGTTATGGTGCAATACAATCAGCCAAAGAAGTCAGCTAATGGAGAGCTTCCAAAAGCAAATAAAAAATAATGTTCACAAAAATCTAATTTTTTTGGAGAAGAATGCTAGCAATCTGTTTCCAAATTTGAGTTCATCTAATGCTAAAAGTTAAACAGACCCACTCAATAGTGGCTATATTGACATTGTTAAGAAAGAAAACTCCTCAAGCCCAAACCACCCAGTGCATCTCAGCTATGGGAATAAGAACACAGTGCTGGACTGAGCAACTCTACTATCATTACCGTCTTAACCATCTACCTGAGAAAGTTCCCTGCTCTCTCCCTAGCAGAGAACTGCTTTGTGTTCAGCTAAACACCATCTGATTGAACCTGTGACGAAGCCCATTAAAGTTCCTCTGTCTCTGGGATTTTGGTGACTTTCTGGTTTAGAGATTGCAGTGAAAAGGCTGTTGGAGACAGAGGTCTTGATTCTGGAATATGCTCCATTCTGTATTTTTCAATGTATGGCACAGCTACGTCCCAAACCTGAGAAGCAAGGACAGGACAAAGTTAAAATGTCAACAACGTTGTTTCTGCATGCTGTTAAACATCAACTTCATCCCAAGGCAAAACATCCTCTGTACCTGAGTAGAACCAGAATGGCTGTTTGCTTGATTTTATTTTGAGCCATTTGACACATGATTTGTGTCATTTAGTTGTGGGTTTCATTAAAGGCTTTAAAATTGTGGATTTCATTAAAGTCTGAAAATGCTGAACGTATTAAGCTGCTTCCTGTTCTGAAGCAAAAGAAGCAAGCAAGCTAGCAACAAACAGAACCTAGACAATTCAGTGTGGACTGAGTGAAGGATGGTTGCTAATGGGTATGAGTTGACTGTGTTTTCTAAAGCAAGCCTTGAATGACACTTTATTGGATTTCGCCATGGCGCTACCTCCATGCCACAGGTGCTCTGTGCTTTTGACTCTTGCTTCTCAAATGTAGCCTGGTCCCAGCCCCAGCAGCATCACCTGGGACCAGGCAGACTCTTAGCATCTTGCTGTGAATCTACTGACTCCAAATCCGCACTTTCACAGGATGGCTAGGAGATTCACATGCAGGTTCACATTTGAGAAGTACAACCTCAGATCCTGTATCCACCAACATACTCTCTTTTAAGCATAACATCTTTTCAAATTAAGGCCCTGTTTTTGATTTGCAGATGTTTTTTCTCTGGTTACCACTGATAGCCAAGGAGACTTTCCTCCTTGATGACCTTAGAAAATGTATTCTTTCAACAGCTAGATCCCCATGCACCCTTCTGCCAACACAAGGTTGGTAGCAGGTGGCATGCTTTCCCTCTAAGAGCATAAGACAGAAGAGCATAGAAATGATAGCTTTGAAGCTCAAAGGGAGAAAGTGGTCCCCCAGAGCAGAGCCAATGTTCTGGGGAAAATCAGATGATTTTAGGCAATATGATATTTACAAATCATTCAAAGGCTAATGGCACACACACACACACACACACACACACACACATACACACAGTGAGGTGGGGGGAGGGAGGCATCCATCAATTAGCTAAGTCTATGGTCAATATAACTGGAGGAAATAAGCAGTAAAGGCATATTTCACCCATCAAGATAGGGGAAGCGCCACATCAGAGCAGGAGACACGCTCAAAGCCCTTTGATGTAACCGCCCGGATTTCACTGTCTCCCCAGGCTATGCAGCCATTGGTGGCGGGAGCTCTGCTAATCTCACCAGAATAGAAAATTCTTTTGAACAAACAGGACATTTTGGGGAGCCGAGATCTTTGAATCTTTCATCTCATTTTCTCCCCATAACTACTTGTTCCAAAACACCATTAAAATTCACTTCAGCTTCGAAGTCTCAGGTAATCAATCTTTGGGTGCAACATGGGGCCCTCAAAGGATTATCAGATGGCTTTGTAGAGGCCTTGCAAGTTGTCTCCGTACTTTTATGTTCACTTCCAAAGCATAGCCAGGAAACAATAGAATCAGACAATGTTTCTCCACTCCCTCCTACTTTGCTTTCCCATAACAACTCAAAACCAAGAAATAATCTGGTGGCCAGCTTGCCTTCTGCTCTAGGAGCAACCTGTGTGCTGCCTCAATGTCCGGGGCCATGAAGCGGTCTTTTATCCAGGGCCTGCAGAGAAAGCATATTAACCCATCAGCCAAATATTAAGCACTGCCAAGGTTCACAGTTTGAAATGGTGAAACCTCCAGGGATCTGTTGACTTTACCTTACAACAGAGCGCACCAGGTCATAGACCTTCTCCAGGGGAGTAGTTGTTTTCAGGGGACGCAGAAACTCTATGCCCTGGCAGGCTGCAAGAAGCTCAATGGCCAGCACTAAAACAAAAATATGGAGACAATGACTGATTAACATCTGACTTCATGCTGGAATGGAAATCACCTGAAGTTGACAGCCATTGCTAGTCAACTAACAGATGCTCAGGTTTCTCTGTCCGTGGGTAAAATAAAGTTGCCTTGGTACCAATTACCACTTTAAGCCTGCATTTTTAACCCTTTTGCTGTGTATTTAGGGGTGAGAAGGGGGATAATTGAGATATTTACCTGGACAGATGAGCAGATTCCTCAGGAAGCTGGCCTTTTGGCTATGCCTGCAAAATTTATCATTCTCCCTGTTCGCATTCTTGAGTGAAGTTTGTTAGCCAGGTTTGGATAGGGAAGGAAGTCAGAACAAATGTCCAACCCTGATCTGGAGCCCAGCTCCATGAAATAAATTTCCTTTCACTAAGATCTTTTATTTCTCACAGTTTCCAAGTCCACATGAATGAAGCATGGACACCAGACTGGAGAATGTGAACTTTCATTTAAGTCCACAGTGGATTATTCATCCTGTCCCATTGTGACCTTTCCGTACTAAGCACAGTTTGTAATTTGTCTCATAAGTTGAAAGACAAGAAGTCAAATGTTTTTAATACTCCATTTGGGTTGACCACTTAAGTGTTCTGATCAACTTTAAGCTTCTAAGCTATTTTTCCTGTCAAATGATGGAATTCAGAGTGGCTCATTCTTGAATTATATTTTTATAAAAATTTCTCATAATTTAGACCATATCAAATATAGAGAAATGTAGACTTCAATATTTAAAGTTTATTGCAAAGTATGGCACATTTAATAATAGATGTTAGTTAAGAGACACTATGTAAAGATTGTTTTATGGCAATACTTAAAGTTGATAAGATATTTATTTCCAGAACATCTGTTTTAGCAGACTTGGGAGTCTTCAAATTTGAAGGCTCAAAATGGATATTATGGACTGAGTTTCAGGGTAGTCGCTGCCTCACTTGCTCATTAACTAGCTCCTTCCAACCTTCAGTGAAGGTCTTTGTGCCAGTATTTCAAGCCAAGTGAATAGCATGAATAACAATTTTGAAACTTACATGAAGGAGGAAATAGGAAACAGGTGATCATTGTGATGAAAGAAGTTGAGTGGAAAGTTAGGTGGTGGGTAAGAGATATTTTTCATCTAAAGCAACTTAGATGATTGGAATAAATAACGGTATATTGCCAAATCAACAACTTCATTGCCTAACCTGGTTTCACAGGTGGTACAAAGACCTGACTCCAATTGCACCCTCAATTCATGGAGGTTTCATTTTGAGATAACTTTCATGAGAGCACATGTAGAACAATCCTTCAAATGGACTCATAAAGCAGAGGCTATTGGTTTACTTTTTGTCATCCTGGGGAGCGATTAAGACAGCAACTTGAACAAACATGGGGAATAAATCCTGGCGCTGGTATTGAAAGAGGTATAACTTTGGGCATATTACTTAACCTCTGCTTTGGTTTCCTGATCTGTACAATGGGTCAGTAATACCCACCTTCTAGGGTTATTGTCCAAGTCAAATGGGTTGCAAGACTGAATGTGAATAGTACATGTTCCGTGAGAAGGGCTGTTGCATAGACAGTGCTCAAACAGAAGACTGGGAAGTAAAAATAACCACAAAATACACATGAAACTCATCAGAAAAACCTTAAGTCACCACTTCTGCAATGTTCTACTATCCATAGCCAGCAGTTGTCCCTAGAGCCATCAAGAAGGACATGAAAACCACGCCCATCTTTGGTAAAAATTCAAGGAGTTCAGTCTACCTTGATTTAGCTGGATGCTTCATATACAGTTCTCACTCGTTTTGAAATAAGCGGATATCCTGTGGCCAATAGCTACCTCCAAATCTCCAAGAAAATTTAAAGTACTGAAAATACCTGAAGAATCATAGAAACACCTTCCAGTTTCATATATTATTTTCTTCATCTTAACAGTGTAATTAAGGTGAATTAAATCTATCCTAAGCAAATAACAGTGCTACTTAGATATATTGCAACTATATTCTCAAGGATTTAAAATTTGAACTCTATTCATTTATCTGTCTCTGAGGCTAATTTATACCTGCGTTCCTGTCATTAGAAAAAGGCTGCTTCCCTTGACCTTGCCTCCCCCACTCCCTCCAGATATCTGCCACCTGAGCTCTTCAAGCCATTCCCTCTGAGAAGGTTCCCCTCTTTCCTCCAGCCAGCCATTATGCCCCGCCCCTTGCTCCCTAGTGTGACTGTCCCTCGCGGCTCTGCTCCTAGCGTTCTGTCTTTCCCTCTAGGAGCCTCCAGCTGCCTCAGTGCAGAGAGCACCGACCTGCATCAGTAACCCTGGTTCTTTCCTGAGCTTTGCCATCTGTACCTGACTAGCCTATAATTGTCTCCATCTCATTGCATCCGAAAATAATTTGTTTTGGGCAGATACTCCTCCTTTCCCTCGCAAACCTAGTACTTCACACACACACACACAGAGAGAGAGACTACCAATTAACCCTATGTGTTGTTCAGATCTTACTCTTAAATATTCCTTTGGGGATGATTTTTCTGCTCCCTTCGTACCAGATGAAGTTCAGTTCTTTACACTAGGTCAGATCAAGTTGTGTCCCCCTATAACTCTGCTTTTCAGTTAGAATTTTCTCAGGCGTTTAAAGGGTTTCCAAGTTGGTGGCCAATGTTCGCCTCTCTGCATAGATTTTAATTTCCGAGGCAGAAGGCAGGTGCGTCTCATTCACTGTTTAATCCACAGGTGGTGGGTGCTTGTGCACCCAGCTGGGTGGGACGCTCTCTTGCTGTGCTCCCACACTAGTCTCCTGAATAAAGGTTAATCACTCGGCGAGGTAATAAGCAGGTTCTTATACTTATACTCCATGCTACTGGATTCCAAGAGCTGTAGGTGTTTGCTAAATATCTGTAATCAAAACAAACTTAAGTGATGAACATCCTTGTAATACAAATTGCAAATTCTTTTTTCATTTTCTTTTTGCTAATTGCACTTTCCTGATACTAATGGAAGAAGGAGAGAACAAAACCAGATGGACTAGATCTACAATTTGGACCTATAGGGCCAACTTTTTGTCATGCAAACATTTGGGCAGCAAATCTGTGCCAAGCCCTATTCTAGGTGCTCCAGGCCCTTCTAGGGATGTGACTTAAAACAGACAAGATCCCTGCCCTTATGGAGCCTGTGTTTCACTGGGAGAGACAAACAAACCGAAGTATACAGAGGTACTAGTGCTAATAGAAAACACAATACGAGGGCAAAGAACAACGGCTGCTGCTTTAGCTAGGGCTGCCGGGGAAGGCGTCTGAGATGAAGAATGGACAGCTGCCTCATTGGAGTGAAGAAGCCAACCACGAGAGGTCCTTGGGGACGGAGCTGCAGGCAGACGGCCAGCAAGGTGTGGAGGTACAGATGTACTCAGTGGCAGGTACAAGGACAACACGTGATTTCGGGGTAGAGAATGGGATGGAGCGAAGAGACAGAGAGGAGGGCAGATCACATGGGGCGTCACAGGCCCAGGAAGGGGCTTGGACTTTGTTTTGAGCACTGGGAAGTAACTGGCAATTTTCAGCATGGGGAATGGTGCAGGCTACATTTTGTTTGCAAAACCACATCTTGTTTTGTTGTATGTAGTGACTATAGAGAAATAGTAAAAACGAGATTAACTAGGAGATGACAGAATTGACTTGGTGTCTTTGGAAGATGAGCCAGACAGAAGGTATGGGGACAGATAAGGGCAGGTCTTTAAGCTTTTGGTCAGAGTGACATGTCCAATGGGGGAACCACCTGAAGAGTGAACATTCAGAACACACCATAGTTGATAACAAGAAATACTAGTGACAATGTGGAACAACTGGCTCCCTCAAACAGTGTTGGTGGGAAGGCAACATGGTGTGGCCGCTTTCGAAAACTGGCTAGCAATTCCTCAAAAAGATGACATCGTAAGCGCCATCAGTTCCACTTTAGAGAAGTAAAGACCTACGTTCACACACAGACGTGTACATGCTCACCACAGCATTATTTATATCAGCTAAAAGGTAGAAGCCACCAAGTGCCCTTCAACTACTGAAAGGATACACAAAATGTAGTTGATCCCCACAACAAAACATCATTTGGCCAAAAGAAAAATGAAATATTGATACATGCTACGACAGAAGTGAACCTTGAATACATTATGCTAAGTGGAAGGAGTGAGTCACTAAAGATGACATATTACCCAGTTTCAAAGATAAGAAATGCCCAGAACGGGCATGGTCATAGAGACAGAAAGTGCATAAGTGGTTGCCTAAGACTGGAGAGAATAGAGAGAATGGGAAGGTGATGTCTAAGGTACTTTTGGTGCTGATGAAAATGTTCTATAATTGACTGTGATGATGGCCGCACAACTCAGCAGCTATACTAACGTCACTGAACCGTACACTTTACATGGGTGGATGGTAAGATGTGTGAACTATGTCTCAAAACAGCTGAAGCCAAAAAGGAATCCTCAACTCTCATATTTATTTTAAAACAGAGATACTCTCGTTATCCCATGGCATTTTTGCGATATTGCTGCATAAATTTAAGACTTTGGAGGATAATGTCTCAAGGAAGGAGATTTTCATTAAAAAACAAATTGCAAGTAAGGCAGAGATGGAGTGGCCTAATATAGCTCTCCCTATGATACATCTTTGTCAAATAGTTTGGTCCTAAATCTTATCAAATCTTTACAGTTTCTGGGCATGGTGGCACATGCCTGTAACCCTAGCACTTTGGAGGCTGAGGCAGGAGGATTGGCATAAGTTCGGCACCAGTTTGGGCTATTCAGTGAGTTTAAGGCCAGCTTGAACTATCTAGTGAGACCCTGTCTCAAAAAACCAAGTAAAATAAAAATCTTTTGGTCAATTGCTTGCGACAAAAAAACAAGTTAAAAGTGACACCGTGGGGAAGCTAACAGGTAAATCTAGACCTTCAGTCTTCCTATAGGAAAACTAACCTGATTTCTCAAATAGCCAAAAAACCAAAAGAAAGAAAGAAACAAACAAGAAAACAGAGAAGGGACTATCCTAGATCAAAAGAAGCCCCAAATCATTACAACCAAATTTAAAATACGGACCTTGAATTCTGATTTGAACAAATCCACAGTAAAGATACTAAGATTCTGCAACTAGGCAATTTGAATATACATTTGGTGGCAATACCGGATGTATATTTGAATTTTATTGGATGTGATAATGGCTTCCTTGGTATAGAAGAAAGCATTCGTATTTAATATGCTTTAAAATCCTCATTTTTAAAAAAGCCCGTCAAGGAACCAGCTTATCCCTGCTTGGTTGCTTGGTCTGTGACCCCAGGGGGCATCAAAATCACCTGGAAGACCCTTCAAACCCGGCTTGTCCCCTCTCCTCCCCAGAGTCTCTGACTCTGCAGGCCTGGGAGGGGCCTGAGAATCTACATTTCTAATGAGTTCCCAGGTCAGGCTGATGCTGCCCGTTGGGACTCCACTCTGAGAACCACCAGTCTTGCCATCCCAGACTCTTGGCCGTACCTTGCTCCACGTGCTCGATGACCCTGAGGGCCTTCCTGGCTGCCCACCCGCCCATGGAGACGTGGTCCTCGGTGGCGGCACTGGTGGAGAGCGAGTCCACAGATGAGGGGTGGCATAGGGCCTTGCTTTCCGAAACTGCAAGAGACCAGAGCTCCTAAGAAGCACTCCTGTGAGGATAAACTGCCCAAGTGTTGTGTGGCTTACCTGGTGTCTTCAAGGTGGCCAGGTGTGGTGGCCTGTGCAGTAATCCCTGCACTCTGAGGGGCTGAGGCAGAAGGGTAGCCAGTTTGAGTCCAGCCTGGGCAATTTAGTGACTTAGTCACTCAAAATAAGAAAGAAAAGAAAGAAAGGAAGGAAGGAAGGAAGGAAGGAAGAAAGAAAGAAAGAAAGAAAGAAAGAAAGAAAGAAAGAAAGAAAGAAAGAAAAGAAAGAAAGAAAGAAAGAAACAAAGAAAGAAAGAAAAAGAAAGAAAGAAAGAAAGAAAGGGAGAAAGAAAGAAAGAAAGAAAGAAAAAGAAAGAAAGAAAGAAAGGGAGAAAGAAAGATAGGAAGTCTCCTTGGCCTGGAAGACCCTGTCTGGGAGCTGTTGGTCATGTCCCAAACACCAAATAGTACAAGGTTTCTTTGGCAACAAGGAGAAGGAAGCAGTTCTCAGGACTCTAAAGTTCCAGTGAGTTCTGACTAAGACAGGAATGAGGAGCTGGGAACTCCACATCACAAGGCCACGGTGAAAGCGCTGGAATATTTAGCGTGCCAGGGTGACTTGGGAGGCAGACACCATGGCCATGTCCAGGTGTGCCGGCGGCAGCAGACAGGAGAGATTAGAATTCAGGTGTGGCATTTCAGGGCTGAGGCTGGGCTGGAAGGCCTTGGGCAGGATGGAAGAGTTCGGACTGTTCACCGTGACAGACGTGTGTGTTTGGGGTTTAAGCAACCAGAGAGGTCTTGGGGAAGGGAGGGGATCCTACGGTGGGGTCTCCAGTCTCCATCATGTGTATCAGTGTCTTGGGGATCTTGTTTCAATGCAGATACTGACTTGGGGTGGGGTCTGAGACCCTAACAAGCTCCCAAGTGACACAATTTTGTGGAATGAAGGATGACTCCGGAGCACTGTCTCCTCACCTTCAGAGGTCAGAACAGGTCAAACTTAGTCTTTTCTCCTCTTCCACTGAATCTCAGAATGGCCTCCTTTCTATCCTATCCTGAAAGGACCCAGTTTCAAACTATCTGGACCTGGTTTGCTCAGGACTTTCCATGTTCTGGCATTAGAAGTCCTGGGACTCTAACCTGAGGGCTTTACTGACAAATATCCTTTGTTTGGCAAGCTTTGTTTGGAAAGATAATTTACAAGTGGCCTAAAAAGAGAAAACACGATTTTCATTAATAAATCAAGCTTAATACTTCAATAGACAGCTTGGAAAGCTAAACTCATTCAAACCAGGCTTCCCAATACCTGCAGTATTCTCTAGGGATCAGTTTCTGGTCCCTTGGCTACCACGTTACAGTGAGAAGTTGGTACTTGTTAAGGAGATATTTTAATGAGTGTGAGGGGTGAAGGTGAATTCGGTGGCTCTTCATCGGCTGTGTTAGTTTTAGCTAGAGGCTTGGGTGCCGAAGGGCTTAGGAGTAGTATTAATAGGCACTGGTATTTATTTAGTGCTCATGATGGACTAGGCACAGTCCTAAGGCTTTATATGTATTAATTCATTTAATCCTAAAAGCAACCCCACCAGGTAA
Source organism: Hystrix cristata (assembly GCA_004026905.1). NCBI lineage: Eukaryota > Metazoa > Chordata > Mammalia > Rodentia > Hystricidae > Hystrix > Hystrix cristata. Next base: position 96,051 of record PVJO010002749.1, on the reverse strand, counting down.
ACTTATCATCCTCATTTTATGCAGGGGTAAAATGAGGATCAGCAGAATTAAGAGATTTGATGTGACCCCACTAGTCAATGGGAGAGCTGGGATTCAGATGCTGCCTCTATGCTCTGAATTAACCACCTTTTGAGTTAATTCTTGCTTTTTGGGGAAGAATTAGTAAAGAAAATACAGGTAAATTAAGTTTGGATTTCAGATAAAACACAAATAATCTTTGAGGATAAGTATGTCCCAAATAATTTGAACTTAACTGGGTATCCTACATTTTGCTTGTTAAATTTGGCAGCCACATTTTAGGATTAAATAGTGATTAAAATGAGACCCTCATTCGATGAAGTAAGAATGTGGATTTGGGAGCTAAAGTGCTGGGTTGGAATTCTCCTCTACATTTGATTGGCTGTGCAATATTGAGCAAATCACTTGACTTCTCGGATCTCCAGATATTCATCTGCAAAATGGAAATAATAATGAGACCTGTCTTGTGGTATTGCTGTGGTGATGGCGTTGATACAAGTGAGACCCTTAGCGCTTGCTTCCTGCCAGGACTGTTCTGTTGGGCTGCTTATCTGTCTTGCACACGTCTGGGCAAGAACTCAGCTATACTGAAGCTCAGCTTTCATAGAGGGTGTGTTGTTCCTTGCAAGCATTTTTGTATGTCACATTAATATCCTATCTATGGAGTGGGTGGTGTATCTAACAGAATGTCTCCAGAGTTTAATCATTCGGGCTGATTTAAGATTCATTGTTAAGTATAAGCATCTTTATCTTTTTTCTCTTTTGATTGTTTTCAAATTCATTTTGGAAAAAAACCGTAACAGTGCTGCTCCTATGCGATGCCCAATTTCTTCCCATAAAGAAATTGTCCATTTGCATTCTCATTATCGTATTATTGTGTTTCAGTGCATAACACTGTTTAGATTTTGTTTTGTAAGTATATTTTTATTCTAAAAGATGTTAAAGGAGTCACCTTGCTACATTTGTAATGAGTGAGGCTGGATGGAAATAAAAGTGGTGAAAAGTGAGATCTCATGAAAAGGGAAAATTCGATGCTTTCATGAAAAGGCTCTCAGATGGGCGGGCTGGGGTTCTGGTGGGGGGCAGTGTCCTACTTACCGAGGGCTGCAGCTGTGCAATGGGCTATCATGAACCCGGAGTTCAGACCGCCTTCGGCCACCAGGAAGGCGGGCAGTTCGCTGAGGGAGGGGTTACAGAGCCTCTCAATTCTTCTCTCGCTAATCGCGGCAAGTTCATGGATGCCTATGGCCAAATAGTCCAGGGCCTGCAAGAATGTCCCAGTTCAGATGGGCTGCACTGGAGAATGAGTTCGGGGTCAGGAGCAATTGTCAAAAGCTTACTTTGGCTGGGTATTCGCCGTGGAAGTTTCCTCCAGAAATTGTCTCTCCCCTACTGGCAAAGACCATCTTTGAAAACAGGTTAAGGCTGAACATAAATAACACTTGCCGATCACTTCAAGTATAACTCCAGTCCCACCAGCTCTTGTTTAACACTGAAGGGGCGTTCTTTGTACAAATGTGGGGCAAAAGTAAGGAGACGGATCTTCCCCCAAGCAGGTGTTGACATAAAGGAGCACAAAAGCAAAACGATAAAAAAATACATTAAAGGTAAATAGCGTACACCCTGGTGGGGCCAAAGACATGTGGAGCATGAAGCTGTGCTTTCTCTTAAGATTAAAGATTCCCACATACCATAACTGTACTAGGCTAGTGATTCGTATGGGCGCTGAGAAAGTTTACATGCTGAAACTAAGAACAGAAACCAACACACCCACCTGAAAACAAATGCTAGTTCTTCAGCAGGACTGTAAGTTTGTGCTCCACAGAAGAGTCCCTTGAAGGGAAGACTTTGCTGTTGAGTAAAATCTCTGAAATGTCGGGAGCAATCAGTGCTGCGATATTTTCCAAACGCTATACTTGGTGATCCTGTGCCAGCTTTCAACAACTGATGGCGGCCACCAGGTCCTCACAAATCCATTTAAATAGGAGGCAGATTTAGACTCACTGAAGAGTCTTACTCTCAGAGATAATACCAATCTATGATGCTTTACTAAAACCAGCAGGCACTCAGGGAGAGACTGTAGCAGATCCTTCTTCCTGGTTCTAAAAAGCAGTTTTTGTCCATTGAGTTAAAGATACAGCCATCCCTCTGGAGCTCTGTGAATCCAACCAATCTCAGGTTCAAAATATTCAGGGGGAAAAATTGTGTCAGTAGTGAAAATGCACAGACTTTTTCTTGGCATTGTTCCCTAAATAATAATAGAGTATAACAACTATTTCCATAGTACTTATATTGGGCATTAGAAGTAATCTAGAGATGATTTAAAATATATGGGGGATGTGCATGGGCTATCTGCAAATACGATACCATTTGATATAAAGGACTTGAACATCTACAGATTTTGGTATCCACAGAGCGGTCCTGAAACCAAGCTCCTGCAGGTATGAAGAACTGTGCTTACTACCTATTTATTACAAACTCACTGTGTGTGAAAAACATTCGGATTTTCAGAGTGCTGGAGGGCATGTGTTACATCAACTTATTGAAGTCTGGAGTGACTCTTCCTGAACATGTAGCCATGGCCCCATTAGGCATCTCTTCTACTCTTCTTCGTGAACCTGCCCCAACCACAGGCCTTGGTCTTCTCTCCAGTTTCTGAATCTGTGTAGCAATTAATCTCTGCACCAATTTAGAATTTAAGTATGTCACTTAGTTATTCCAAATCTATTTGCTACTAGATTATAGCAACTAAACTGTAACTCTTCTAATAACCAGGATTATATAATAGGTGCTTTATATCTGCAATATAAAACTGAGAAACACATGTTTTTCAGGTAAGATCAGTACTGTAAGAGAACTCCCAAATATTAGCCTATTGCCAATCATCTGTAATTTAGTCTTTCATGAGAAAGTAAAGGACTTTAGGCTGAATGTCTTGCTGAGGCAAGGCATAGGAAGAAATTTGGTAAGGAATTATCTCTGTCTCCCCTACCATGCAAGAATGGATACATGAAATAAGATTATGCAACATTCATGGAAACTACTGCTATTCTTCTGATGTTGAGAGACAGATCCACAGTCCTGAAGACTACATAGTGTGGAGCAATTGGATTAGCTGTGAAGCAGTCTGAGAGAACATAAAACACTTTCTAAGGTAGGCTTGTCAGGAAAGACACACTAAAAGCATTTTTTAAGAAAGGTGACACAGCCATTGTGTAACCCTTTTTAATCTGGGCTGTGCTAACTCAGCACTTCTCTCCAGCAGCAAGAACAAAGGCAGATGTGAAATGAGGAAAACAGATTCCTAAAGGGCTTGGCTGCCTTCTGAGGCAGCCTTGCCTCTGTGAAGACTGTTCCCTGACTGATTACCTCCCTGCCTGATTACCTCCGCCCGAGGGAACTAAGCCATCAGAAAAACCACGTGGCTCTGGGAGAAGGGCCCCATTAAGGAGAAAAGAACCCCCTCCTCAAGAAAGAGAAGCGGTCTTACCATTCTTTGGGCATCTATGGGAACAGCGGGCTGGACTAAAGTCCACTTTAAAAACTTGGAATGGGAAAAGCATAACTCTAATCATACTTTGGTAAGTGTTTGAACGCTGGCTTCTGTTTAGTGCACCTGGCAGCAGAACCAGCAAGGCCTGCATACAGGGAGGCCAACCGAGTGGGTCTCCAAAATCAAGTCTGTGACATGGGATCCCTCTATTAACAAACTCAGCAGTGGGCTTTAGGGCATTGCCTTCATGAAACAGCTCAGCCAGGGCTGTAATCTCTCCATTGCCCATGGATCAGTTTCAAAAGCACAACATGTTAGACTCAGGACCTGAAAGCAGGTTCATTAAGCTTGTGTCTGCCACTTACTGGCTCCAACCTGGAGAAAGTCACTTAACTTCTGTGCCTCAAGGATGAATTCATTTACCTATGGAGCAGAATACCAAACCGAGAAGCTCCACACAACAATTGCTTAGGCAGATCCTAAAATTACCTACAATTGAAGATTAGCAGACATTCAAAAGATACAGGATTATCTGTTGCACTGTTGAGTTCTGTGGTAATGATATCTTTCACAAATGCTATTGTGTCGTTCACCACGCCGTGCACCTAAATACAACCAAAATGAGACATATGACCAATCGATTCCATTAAAGGTACCAATATTCTTATAATGTCTTCATTCTTCCCCTGAACATCCTTCGCAGTTATAACCATGACAATGATACTTGGCTCATTGAGAACGCAAAGATAAATTTGATAAATCTTTTGGTTTTGAATAAATCAATTACAATATGAATTCACATTAGAGTAATCTATACAAAATAGCACGGTGTAGAAAGGATGTCAACTCCAGACACCGAGGGTTAGGGGTAGAAAGTGGGCACGTTACGTAAGTTTATAGTTGAAACAGAAACAGACTTAGAAAACAGACAATGGAACTTACCTTATAGTGTGAAGAAGAATCTAAAATAATGCAGACAAACTCTTAGACGTGACTCACAGGGATCACTTGGGGGGGACTATCAAAGAGGTTAAATTCTTGAACATAATGTACCACCTTAGAAGATGCATACTCAGGATGCGCATAAGTAAGGCTGCCACCTTGCACCAAGCCCAAGGCCAGCCACATGCTTTGTAGCCTTGCCTGCTGTCTGGTTTGTCTCGGAAGTCAAGAAACTTAAGGATCTAGCTGTGCGATCGGGGCAAGGTACTTAATTCTCAGCCTCGCATTTCAAATGCAAAGTAGGAGAAACTCTCTGTCTCATAGTTGGGAAAATTTAATGACTTGACACATGGAAGACACTTATACTGGTACCTATCATGTGGAGTTAGTTATCACTCTTAGAACAGAGAGGTCACAAACCAGGACATATTCAATATAATTAATCTAACGTTTCTTTCTCATAGATTTTCCTTTTCCTGGTGCTGGGGATGGAACCCAGGGCCTCACGCATGCTAGGCAAGGGCTCTACCACTGAGCGATATCCCCAGCCTCCCACAGATGTTCTTGATCTATTGTTTAATCAGCTAACTAGTAAAGAACTTGATAAATAAAAGGAAATGGGGAGGACTCTGTATCACACCCTAGACTGGTAAGTGGCACAAGCTGATACTGTTTCTTAACATGCCTCTTAGCAATCACCTCATGTAAATGAATCATACCTCTGCAATATCCAACCCTGATTGTCTGCATTATTTAAAATTTAAGCTTCACAGCACCACTGATGATAATTTATCCCTGATTATAAAAGGCAGATAAGGTATACTCACGAATAGGGAATTCATGAGCATGGATTTGGGCCATCATTACCACAGAACCGAACAGTGCAACAGTACCTGGAGAACCAGTAAAATTCAACTCCATTTGGCTGCTGCACTAAATGAGCACTGTGAGCTGTCTATTGGACTCTGAAAAGAAACCTCTTTTCAGAGCAGGTCAAAAGAAAATAGTTTACCACACAAAGCAGAAACTTTTATAGTTGAAGAAAGAAAAGTACAATATAGATCATTTTTAATGAAGGGAGTAAAGAAAATTTGGATTATAACTGGCCATGATATAATTTTTTAACAGAGTCCTCTTTTTCTGTTTTCCCCCCTAAGCTTGGGGAAACAGAAAAACCTTTGTTGGCCTTTTGCTTTTACCTGGGGACAGCAGCGCAAGGTGTAGGCGTCCTGAACACGATCACAGAACCTGTGACTCTCTGTGGGAGAGGTGGGCAGAGGGGGAGAGAGGAATGAATTATCAGTTCTTCCCACGGAATACACAGCCGAACAAGCTTGCTCACACAAACACGCCAGACCTGCTATTTCTGATGGGTGGTGATCTGAGTCCAAGAGTGACCGAAATCGAAAAGCAACTTCAATCTGCCCACGATGTGGGCGAACAGCATGAATGTCTGGAATTGAGAAAGGAAAAAGGTCTGAGCAATACCTGAGGTGCTGGCACGTCCCTCAAAGTCCATGGGTCCTTACCTGCCACCTAGAATTACAAATTTAATTCCAAAAGTGAAACTGTCCTTATGAACTTTATTTTTTCTACTTTAAATATCTGAGTATAGACTGCATTGAGCTCAATCAGAATTCAACTCAAGACACTGGGCCCAGCTTTAAAAGAACTGGGTCACCGGGAGCAGGGAACTGGAATAGTGGCCTACCTTAAGTTAGTGACTTTTAGACAGTCCTACTTCTCATTATAGTAAGAAGTCTTTGACATTCACTACTTTCTATGTAAGCTACTCCTATAGCTCAATAGTTTTCTAATCAGGACCAATCCTAATCCAGCTTTAGTTTTAAAGTCTTGCAAGCAGATTCCTAAAACAACACTTAGTTTGACACACAGGGCGTGACACACTGTGACACGCAGGTCACTTAACTCTCCAGGTCAGTGTCTAGAAAATGTGGTCATTGCAAGGATCGAACATGGGAGAACTGGGTGAAGCTCCAGAAGTCCTGGGTTTTCTCCATCTTCCTGACCACCCAACCCTTCCACTCTGGTGTCTAAAGACCTCAACCAACTTGCCCCACCAGCTCCAGCTGAATGGAAGAACCCTGCTGACCAGTGTCGAAGGCTTTGGTAGTGCCCTTCAGCACCTCCAGGGTCAGGGCTGCCACGATGTCAGCCTGCCGGGCGATGGCACTGGCTCTTTCTACAGCTTCACAGCCCAGGGACGTGATCATCTGCGTCCCATTGATGAGCGCCAAGCCCTTTGGGGAAGGAGAGAAAAATTTCCGACTCTACTGTAATAAACCTTCCCACAAGTGGATTTCATATCTTTTACTTTCTTAAGAGAAACATCAGCCAGACAGTAGAGCTGTGTATCTGTGTTTTCTAACATGTGATGCTTATTTAGACCCTGGAGGAACAAGTACAACAGATGTGAAACCTTTAGTACAAATCCGGCAAACAATATCTGGAGGGTGTCCCCATTCTCAGGGGAGTCAAGCAGCTCTGGAGTAGGAAGTGCACACATGATCTTTAACCTCTTTATTAGGTCGTGTTTCTTCTTTAACTTCTCAGAACTGTAGATCAGGCAGCCCCAAACACTGGTCCAAGCCCTTGGCTTAGAGCAACTCTCAGGGGTCCTTAGAGAATGAGATTTGAAGTTTAGGTCTAAGTGAATCCCCAGTGTTTGTGGCATGAAGCATCTTTTAAAGGCTCATGGAAGGGCCTTTCTTCAGTGAGGAACTTTCAACCTACATGTGAGTCATGTTTGTTTTAAGGAACCAGTGAGAATACTATAAAGACTGAATATAGTGCATAAAGACTCATTAATGTGAACAAATTTTCCTTGAATCTTCTTACCTCTTTTGGTTTCAAAACAATTGGTTTCAGTCCATGGGCTTGCAGGACCTATAGAAAGATTAAAAGTATGCAAATGGGCATCAAATGAAATACCAGCCTGTTACTGATTTTGTATGGAACCCAAGATTTTTATGTCCCAAAGGCCATCTTGTAAAAGATTACACGTAAATGAAGTGGTTCTGTTCATTTTCTTTGCTATAGTGTCTAGTCCTGGCTTTTAGCCTAAAAGCAGACTTATCTTCCAAATAATTTTTATACTTAAATCATGGCTCTACTGTCTACACAATCAGTCTGGGTTTCTGGGTCGTTTGCATTTAGCCTCTCCCTCTGTGACTCGCCCGTGTTATTGCTGGTTGCAGACATCCTGCCAGAGGCTGAGGCCGGCTCCTGGCTCTCTGTCAGTGTGCCCTGCCCCCAGAGCTTAATCTAAAAAGTCCTCTGCTCTCTTTTCCATTTTCTCTAAACACGGGCAGAACCTCAGAGCAGGCTCTGGGTGGTGAATCTGTGCGCAACAATAAAGAGGGAATTGTGGAATCCCCCGCAGCAGATGGAGACAGGACCCAAGAGGAAAGGAGAACAGTCTTTCCATGAAATAAAAGAAGTAAAAGGAGTCACTGAGTTAGGGTCCTTCTAGGGATGAAGGAAGACGTTAAAGCCAGAGAAAGACAGAGCCAGCACCACTTAATAGGTCCATTTCACAGGAAGACTTGAACCCCCATCGCATGCCAGGCTCTTTGGAGTGTTGAGCGGGGCCTAAGAGTAGGAGAAATAGAGACAGACAAGCTCAGGGGCAATTAGAGTAGTAGTATGCTGGGTGCTTGAGGATGCAGGAAGTACGGAGGGTACAATGGCAAATAATCACATAAGCTGCTAGGAGAGCACAAGTGAGGACACAAAGGGACCTGGATGGGGATAGAGAAAAGGACCAGCGGAGCAGCGAGGGCAGCTTCCTAGCAGACTCTTTGGAAGGAGAAATGGGAATGAGGCAGCTGGGGAGGAAAGAATGCGCTTGTGCGGGCCCTCTGCCTAGTACCAGCACATTGCAGCTGCAGGCAACCTCTGGTCTCGGTGCTGAAGAATCTGGGTAGGGGGGATCAGGGGATCACAGGACAAACAGACTTCTGAAGCCACGCTAAGCCTGGACTTTACCCCAAGGACCATGGGAAGCATTGCAGATGTCAACCAGACTTGTGCTTGGATTGGCTGTTAGAGATCAGGCTGACGGCTTTGTGAAGGCGGTTTCACTGTCAGCAGAGAAATACCCAAGAAGAGATAGCACAGGAGAAAGATGGTCTGGAACCTGTGTTCCCCAAGGATAATCTGTGCCCTTGATCTGTTCCTCCTCCTTGGCCATCTGCCTCTTTTACTTACTGTTGTGGGACCTCCCGGAAACTGATCAGAGGTAACAGTTAAAGTAATATTCTGGGTTGCTCTGATAGGATTTGGAGATGGGTAAAGAAAGCAATAAAGCTTTATCACAAAAAGCTTTATTAGCTTTTCTGATTAGCTAAAAGAGCAGGAGCTTGGGGAAAAATAGAACCTGCATTCTAGAGTACACAGTAAGAAATATGGTAAACAGCCCTGCCCTGGTGAGAACAACTCCTGCATGCAATTGTGACAAAGTGTGACAGTGTGACCAATGGGCACTGGAAGTGTTCTGGGTGCAGAATAAATTCCTAGATTCACATTAGCAACTGTACTTTTTTTTACCAAGGCGGCCCCCAAACCTACAGAGCTGACAGTCGAGGAAGGACGCTAACAGCCCTGCTTGGTTTGACTTCTGAAGTTGAATTGTCTCATTGCTCATGGAAAGGTCACAGTGGTGTCTTCACCGGGCAGTTGTAAAGTGACAGGAAGCATGCGAGAGTACCTGGTGTCCACTGTGCACAGGAGCTGTTATAAAAGTCTTACGTATTTGGCATCCGCCCAGCCACTCTTTGGAGACCACATCTTCCCTTCTCCAATTAGCCCAAGAGCAAGATGAGAGAGCGGGGCAAGGTCTCCACTGGCACCAACAGTTCCCTTCTCTGGGACGTAGGACAGGCAGGAGGCTGTGGGAGAAGTAGGTACGAGTGACTCCAAGGGGACTTACGTGGCTCTGGTTATACTTGTGCTGTCAGTGAACACTGCCCCACCCACGACTAGGATCACTTTGTGGCACAAATACCTGGGCAAAGACAATACCTCAAGTGCAACAAGTGCTTGAGGGACCCAGCTGAGCTGCTACAGAAAGAGAGGGCAAGGGTGGAGAGAGGACACGTGGAAGGAAAGAGTGGAGGGGAGGAGGGAGGGACAGCCAGAAGAAAGAAGGCCATCCCTCCCCCATAGACAAGCCTGCAAAATGTGCATGCACTGATCTGATCTAAAAATTCCACTCCTAGAAATTCTAGCAATGTATCTCAGAGACATGATAGGAACTAAGCCTTGCTCATTACAGCCTTGTCTGTAAGAATAAAAAGTTAGAAACGATCTAAATATTTAATTAATGGCCATTCCTGTGACCAAGTGGTATGCAGCCATCAAAAGCTGTTGGAAAATGTTTGGAAACATGGGAAAGTTTACTTTAAAACAGTAACACATGTTCTAGAAGGTCATGTTAACATGGGTTCCCAGGGCTGCTAAAGTCACAGGCAACTTAGTCTCTTTCTTTTTTGCCAGTCACACAGTCTGCTACCCCGTCACCCCTTATAAACGAACAAGTACTGCTTTATGAGAAATTCGTCCACATTGCCCTCCCCCGGTTGGCACATGGTATTTATGAGTGGCGTGTGTCCCTAGCACAGGACACCTGGGCGTGAGGTCTGCTCTGCGTGACTGTGCGGTCCTGCCGCCCCGCCCTCCCCTTTCCCTCATAGAGCTCCTGGGCTTCCGCTGACCCAGGTTTATCCCTGTCTGTGAGAGCGGATAACACTCCCCGAGCATGGCATGCCCAGGCTCCCATCGAAGGCGGTGCCACAGGACTGAGCTGCAGTGTGCTGCCACTGCCGCGGCTTCCTGAGCGAGAGAGTCACTGACCTCGCTACATTTCTGTTGCATCTTAGCAAGAGGTTGGCCTTCAGTGTGCGAATCTAGCTGGTCCCTCACCTGGGGAGAATTAAGATTTCAGAGTCTCAGCTGCCTGCTGAAATTACTGAAGTGGTCTTTGGGGTGGACATCATCTGGAATCATTATGGTCCCCACACAATTTGATGTAACTTTTGTGATCACATGGGCACCACTGAAGCAAAGGTTCTGTCTAGCCCAGACTGAAAAAGGGCTTGTTCTAATTTTCTTCTTCTTCTTCTTCTTTTTTTAAGATAAGGTCTTTCTCTACAGTACAGATTGCCTCAAACTTGCAATCCTCCTGTCTCAGCCATGCAGGTGCTTGGATTACCAGGGTGTGTCTCTGCCCCTTTGGCTCCCTCTCCCCAACTAGCTATCCTCTACCTCGCCAGGCCCATTTCCCACTCATCTTCTCATCTCAGCCAACTCTTCAGCATGCAGTCAATAAAGTCTGTGCTGCAGGATATGCCTCCACAGAAGTTCAGTCTGGGGACTCACTGCCTTACCATTAAATATTTCGATAACTTGTTTGAGGGTCTCCAGGGAAATGCCACTGTATCCTTTGGCTAAAACATTGATCCTTAGTGCCAAGAGCATCCGACACCTTTCAGGGCTGAATGGTTTCCCAACACCTACAAAACAACACTGGCATTTGCTCTGAGCAAACTAAACCCCTTTCCATCTCCCGGTTGCCTCCATCTCTCAAATCCTTCACCCTTCGGCCTAGGGTCCTCTCCATGTTCTGCGGCTGGCTGCATGGCTCTCCCATGCTTGTCTTGATTCTCAAAGCATCAGCCACTAGCAAAGGTGGAGCCCCAGTTCCCTTCCCTGAAATGCTTCAGGGACCCCCACCCTCCTGAGCCCCTTTAGAATAGCGTCAGGCTCCGCAGCCCAGGCTCTTTCAGCCTGAGGGTGCTGGGTCTTGACACCCTTTCTGCTCTCTCTGCAGGATGGGCCCTGTGCTCTTCTCCTGACCCCATCCCTCTGCTTGGCTCGTTCCTCTTTCTGAGGTTCAGCAGAAAAAGGCATCTAGTCTGGTATCTCCTTCCCCTGCTCCCCTGCCATAGCACCTGCCCTCAGAACACGCTGGGGACACATTAGCTGTTCCTGGTTGCTGCCAATGGGTCACACTAGCTGTGAGCTTCATCTAATGAAACATGAGCCAGGAGGCGCGCAGTGCTTTGAATGACTTACCTGAAGAGTGGGAACGAACTAAGTTGACCTGAAGTTCCCTGGAAGAGAAAGATTAAAAACTCTCTCAGAAATCTTGAGGTGAAATCTGTCCTCCACCAGGGGGACGAAGGAAGAACAGTTAGATCCTTGGCAGATGCAGTGGAAGAAGCCAACCTGCCTGTATTCTCACCACCAGTTTGTATGCAAGTTACCCCAAGCCTCGCCCTGCTCACCTGTAAACTGGGGCAAATCCCAGTGATTTCCCTTGTTGAAAAAAAATCTGAATGATAAGGTGGGTGGAATATGAACAAACATGTTTTTCAAACTTACTGTAGCTTATTGATAGGAATTACAGTTCTGGCAAATTTCCCAAAACCTGTAGTAATGCCATAAACAACTAGAATAAAAAACGGACATTGTACAATTAGATGTAGGAAGGACTTTTTTGTCTGTAAAAAGACTTTTAGAACATAAAGGAAAAAGTTACCTGTTTTTTCCTCTATGATCCTGTCTATGACTTCCCTGGATTGCTGCACCTTTTTTTCAGCAACTGGAGTGAGCTAGGAAAATGTTGGTCAGAACCATGTATGTCACTGACTTTTGTGTCCAGAGAAAATGTCCCCAAATCCTTCCCTCCCCTGGCCATACCTTTATTTTGTAGTGTCCCTTTCCCAAGCTGACCAGATCCTCTGTGGTCAGACTGTCCCCATCTAAGTCGATATACTGAGAAAAGGAAGGGATGTCAGTCAGTGTGAACAACTTCATTGCTCTGCATTAAGCTTAATCCCATTTTGATGCTTCAGAGATTTCACTACTGCTGAGAAGACTTAATGTGCTAATTAAAAAGACAGCTTTCTTACAGGAGGCTGGACAAGGAAGGTCAGAAATGCAGAGGCACAATGCCTTTCTGGGCTCCCCATCCCTGCAGCACAGAGCTGATAAATCCTGTCCTGCTGCATAGTTATGCAGCCTGTTTCTTATCACGTTTACTAGACATACTGCCAGCCTCTGCCTCCTCCTTACAGGGGGGACTTGCTTTTCTCCATGAAAAAGAAAGTGGCTTGCAACTTACCTTTTCAGGCTCCCGGTATTTGCTGTATCTGAAGCCAGGTAAAGGAAAATACTGGGAAGTGTGGAAAAGCCCCAGCCCCTGTAGGTGACCAGAGGACCCATGGGAAAGGATACAGATATACTCCTTCCGGCTGCGAGGGAATGAAGTCGGGGGACATTGTGTCGCCTTCTATGACTGAAACAAGAAGGTGAGAGGCAGCCCTTAGAGATCACAGAGCACAGCCACTCTGGGGCTCTGGTCACACCAAGACAGGGCCATGAATTGCCCATAGAATTGACAGAATAGCTGCTTTAAAACAACTTCTGGTGCTTTCAAATGGTCTTGGCATCCTTGCAGAGGAGAGCAAAAGGCAGAGGTGTGGACGCAGGGGTTTAAGTGGGTGTTCAGGATGGAGCCCACCTCCCTCTCCACCACTGGCTATGTGGTCTTTGAAATCTGAATCCTGTTGCTTCCTGCTGCTTGCTGGATTCTGGCCCAGCAAGGTCTATGGAAGGGTGAAAGCACCTGCTAGATGATTGGATAATTGCAAGGGACTCCAACCTGCAGACCTGGGTTCGAGTCTAGGCCTTGTCACTTACCAGCTTCCTGTAAGTCATGCTTCTCTGTGCGTCTGCTGGCTGTCAAAGATGGAGGAGAAGCCTACCTGTCTCCTGGGCTGTGAGAGAATTTGATACCAGAGCTTTGACTCAGAGCAAGTGCTCAACAAATGCTACTGTGTCTCGTCCTTTTCCCTGAAATGCAGGCAACAATAGAGCCTCCTCCAGGGCCGTGAGGACAAAGCCCAAATGCCCACCAGTTCATCCCCCTTCCCCTGCAGCCACTCACCCACTTCCACAAACTCGTTGTCCTCCAGGGCCACCTCCAGCAGGTCCTCATTGTCCAGCAAGCCCAGACCCTTGCACTGGCGCATGAGGAAGCGTACATCGTCCACCGAGGCGAAGCCGCCATTGTCCGGTTTGTTCCTCATGTAGCGCCGCACGGCCTCGCGGCCCAGCCAGCCTACGGTGAGCTGCGCGTCCTGGCAGGGCACAGCCAGCCATTCCCCTCGCACGTGCACCGTGTACCTGGGCATGGCTCTGCTCGCAGTCTGGGCCCGACACAGCCCCTGTGACAGCCCTGCTCCTGGACAGACACAGTCGCAGGAAGAAGAGTTTATATCCAACAGGGACTACAGAGGTGTGGTCGGCCAGGAGGGTGAGGACGGCCTCTCAAAACACACCCTTTCCCCTGCCTTTATTCATTCATGCCGTGGACAAATATTGATTGAGGATTCTGGTGTTCCTTTGGCTTTTTGTACCTGAGCAAGGAGCAGGAGAAGGGTTGCAGGTTGTTGAGTGTCTGTTCATCTGTGATCCAGCCCTGTGGGCAGAAAGGCCTGGGGTCTTCCAGCCCTGTGGTTAGGGCCTCCGATTTCTCCCTCTGTCTGTGTTCTTCTCTCCACCAAGGGCAGCTTATAAACAGCATGTTCTGGCTTTATCTGTAGTTACTCAACTGTAAAATGTACCCTGATGGCCAAGTGTGACACCCTGCCGTGTGGCAATCTTCATTCGTTTGTTCCACAAATGCACATTGAGCAATGACTCCCTGTCACAGGTAAGTCCTTCTGAAACTCTTGCTCCACAGAGAAAGACCCCAAAGGTCAGAGGTCATTTTCACAGCGAAAGGTCAGCCTCTGGATAACCACTGTGGCTTAGGGGTCCCATGCTCACTGCCTGTTTTCCCAAAGACAAAAGGGTTAACTGTTCCATGTAATAATTTGGGATCTATTCCTGGCTCTCCAATTTCCAAGCTGTTTGACTTCTGTGAAAGTTACTTCATTTTTCTGGGCCTCTATTTCCTTGTCTGTAAAATGAGGATAATAATAGTATCTACTCTAAAGTGTTCTTGGGAGAATAATGTGAGTTCACACATGTAAAGGCCTCAGAACAGCATGTGGATGTTGGCCATGTAGATGGGCTTGTGATTATGATCATGTGGACTTTGATATTCTATATCACCTCTATTGCTTTGTGAATGTTCTTTCTTCTTGGCACCTGGGTATTCCTAATTATGTAAATTTCCCACAGAGACAGAAACTTCAGCCTCCAAACTAAGAGAGGAATGACAGTCCAAAGAAGAATGCGGACAAGTCCAGTTGGTGAGTAACTGCGTTGATTAGAGGTTCCTTACAGGGCAGCAGACAACTTGTGGGCTGTGGCACTACTGCAGTTGCCCAACCCCTGTGCTAGGCTATTAGTTTTTCAGTGTACTAATCAAAATAGCAAAAGCAGAATTGGAAGCCAGAAGGGTCTTTGGGGAGAGTTGTGTGTACTCTGCGGCCATCCTGTCCTCACCTAGAAACGATGCTGGTCTCAGCAGGCGCTGTCCAGTGGCAGTGATGGTGGCCCTGTTATGCTGCAGCCTTGCAGCACCTGGCGGGGCCTGGGGGTCCCTGCACGGCCGGGGTAGGTGAATGCGATGGAGTTACTGTGGCTAAAATTCGAAGAGCCATTCTCACTACATGCTAATCCAGTTAAGCTTCTTCACCAGGGATTAACTGCTCCCTGCACGCAATTCATCATCACTAGCATGGAGGAACTCTGAACCGTGTGAAAGAGTCAAAGAAAGATGTGCACTGTTTTAACTAAGCCATACTTCAGTAGAAACCAGTTCATATGGATTTGACTGTTGCAGTAGGAAATCTTTGTCAGTTTCCATTACTGCAGATTCCATCAGAAAGTGGCACGGCTGCTCCCAAGATACCTCCATGCCAACACCCCGAGTCTCTCATCCTAAGACAGCTTCCTATGGTCTTATTGCAGCTTGCCCTCCAGCCACCTACCCCTTGACTGCACCCTGGAATTATCACTGCCTGAATTTGATATTATCTTAAATTCTGGTATCTCACTTGCGACCTCAATCTTCCAGGCTTCCAGCCCTCCCCTTCTGTCATCTCTGCCCTTCTTGTTTCCATTCCCCACCGGCTTCATTTACTTTACTAGGAAACTCATCCTAGTTGCTCACCTGGACCAGTCTTCCCCAAAGTTGTCCAAGGCCCTTTGCAGCCCTAACTCCATGCTTACACCTGAGTGGAGCCCACGCCTGGGGTCCTCATGCCCAGCCATCTCTCATGGGATTTCCCTTTGACTCCCCCTCCACTTTGGTGAGTCCCCAAAGCCTTTGCTCCTGACAGCCACCTGTGTGGTCTCAGAGGCAGCCTGATCTCTATCCACAGGCAAACGGAGCCCTCAGCTACAAGCCACCTTCTCCCTGTCTCCTCCATTCACGCATTCATTTACACATTCAAGTATGTCTTGAACACCAGCCATATAAGCCTTGTGTGCAGTGCTGGGGATGAAATACATAAGACACATTCTCTGCCTTCAGGGTGCTGTCTGGTGATGGATACAGACCTAGGCTAAGTTGTCCTGTTGCCCCCATGAGGAATGGAAATCCTTAACTACAGGATACTGCAGTTAGGGCCCAGCTTTTGAATAATTCCAAAATGACACAGCTTCCATCCCTGGCTATTTAAGGACTCTAATGTCAGGCCCTGGAAACTGTGAGGCAGACTTACTCTCATTTCTTCTCCAACACGTCTCAACTTTCTTTGCTTGGCTGGATGGTTCTTGAAGTCTCCATTTAGGCCCTTTCTTCTCTAAGCAGGAATCCCCTTTGGTTGGGTGTGACCTCTTTTAGGCTGCTTTAGCAGACCCACCTGCCTCCTGTTTTTTTTAGCATTACCTAAAAATTACCTCTGCTCACCTAGTAATCATGTGCATATCTGATCTGGCACACTCAACATACGCTTATTAGCTGAACTGGGTCAGCACGGACATAACTGAGCGGGCCTGTCACGTCTAGCTAGGACAGGGTTGTTTTTAGCGCCCTCTGCCTTTGTCACAGCGCCTTTGCACACCACTCTTCAAACACCCCTTGCTTCAACCCACTTTCAGTATCGCTAGTGGGTGCTGGGAAACGGCAGTTTAGTTTGTACTGGAAGCTTGTAGGGCAGAAGCAGCCTTCCAAAGCATTATTGGGGTGCATGGATTTGCTGAGGTCTGGTTACTACCAGAAATGTGACCTGCTCCCATGGTATTCCTGGCAAGGAAAGCAAGTGAGAGCAGAGACTTAACCCAGTCACACTGCAGCCCAGGCCAAAAGACACCACTGCGAGGGACAGCGGGAGAAGGGAGACTTCTCAGGACTCCAGGCATGGGTCACAATCCTCTGTGTGTTGTCTTATCGATTTTAAGATTTTAGTCACTGCATCAGCACTTGTGGGTAGCTTACACTCTAAAATAACATTCCCCATGGCTAGTTTATATGGCCAGGAGTGGACCTGACCTCAGTCAGTCTCAAGGTCATCGAGTTCGGCATCGAGACTGAGTCCCCTTGTGGTAGGAACCACTTGGAACAGCAGAGCTGAAGGGTCTGGACTGTAGAGTGTGGACTAGAGAAGAGAGTGGAGACAGAAGAACTGATGTGTCCGCAGGCCCCTTCCATTTGTCCATGGGACATGACCCCATCCTCCCTGTATCCTTAAAATAATCTTCCTCTTCCCTTGTTGACATCCAGTCATTTGGGTTGCTGTTGCTGGTGATCAAAGAAATCCTAACTGATACAGCTATGGTTCCCAAACTATACGCCGAGGTGCCCTGGGGTGCAACAACACACTCACAGCTGTGCTTGGTCATTCTCGCCTTTATTTGGTTCAGGTGTCCCACCGTTCAGGCTGTGATTCTGTATGCTGTGTGCTCTGGGTGGTGAAGAATGTCCACTGACACTGAGTAAGGCGGCAGGATCAACAGAATGTCAGGTGGCTGTGCAAAGAGCTGATGGGAAGACCTGATCCTCAGGTGGCCGTCTGAGCTCTGAACACAGGAGACAGGGACTAATCCACTGGATCAGCAGGATGGCTCCAGGGCTAAGGAGCCGAGATGGTCATGCCTAGAGTTCACATGTGTCGGTAAGGGAGCCCATCCTGTGTCCACCAGGTGGTGGTGAGGAGTCTGACCAAGTACTCATGTGTGAGGCTGTTTAAAAATCAAAACCCTCACCATGCATTTTTTGGCTTGCAACAGTTTCCAGTAAAAGAACTTCAAAAGAAAAAAAAAAAATCAGGAAAAAATATGCTGACATAGTTTGTGAACATGGTGGAAAAAAACTAATATAAAACTAATTTAACATTTTAAAACTTGTAAGTCAAAAGATTGAAGTTCACTAAAATTTACTTTTCAAAGAATATACCACTAGTTTAAAAAAGTAGCAAAATTCAGAAAAATCACTGACAATAAGAAGCAAAAACTAAAAACAACATTTTTAATTACAGTGTGAGTTAAAGTTTTATATTTCTTCATTAAGTTGATTTAAAAAAGAAATTTCTGAGATCAGCACTCGGCAGGCCCTTAATCCACCTGTAAATCCTTTCCCACGAGCATTGCAGTCACGGGATGCATGCTGGCCTTGTGCACTTGGTAGGTCCGGACGGCTTGGTCACGGGATTTGTCAAAGGCGGCCAGGTCCCTGCCGATAAAAAACAGCCAGATGGGGCAGTGGGGGAGAGACAGAGATACAGGAGAAAGAGAGATGGAGATGGAGGGGAGGGAGAACAAGAGCGTGAGTCGGCACCCGGTTAAATCACAGGTGACAGAAGGCACGAGTCTTGGCCCATCAGAGGGCCCTGTACGGACCTCAGGGCCAGCGCCTGAAGGGTCCTCACACTGACAGGCACAGGTGCTCTGGGAGGACACAGGGAGGGGCTGGAGCAGCTGGAACAGCTGGAACAGCAGCTACTTACCAAGCGGCACGGAGGACTCGGCTTTGAGCAGGGTCCTCTCACCTATGGCTACGCATCAGCCTCGTGTAAAGGGCCTCAAAGACTTTCGTCTTTTTAAAAAATTGCTTATTAAAGTTTATATTTTTAATCAAGATTTTAAGAGTAGAAAAATATACATTTATAAAAAGAACTTCTGAAAATTTCAACTAATTGACAGTAAAAATTCCAACCATTGTAAAAATAATAAAAATGGTACATAATTTAGAATGACCATAGGAAACACAGGGTTGATCATTTTAAATATAGCTCTTTGTAAATCACAAGGCAGAAATATTTATTTTTCCTTACAAATGGTATATTCTTGTTTAAAACCTGTTTAAAAGTATACTGTACTCAGTTCAAAACTAGATGGAAAGCATATAAATTATGGAACGCATATAAAATATACTTTGAAATACTTAAAAATTAATTTTGTAGCCACATTTTAAGAAATGAACAATGACTTGTATGGCCAAAGTTTATCATACTTGTGAGGTAAATGAAAAGCAAATATATTAACCATGGATATTTATGCCATGACTGTAGTTTTTCCAGACTATAAAACAAGTACAGTCAATGAATTCCATGAGATAAACTGTATCTAGCTGCCAAAATATAACTTTCTCCCTTTTCCTCATCATTCCTTTATTATACTTTAAGTGACCTACTCTTCCACCTCTTAGCAACATTTGAATCAAAAGGTTTTGTTTAATTTTCTCATTTCTCTTTGCGTTTAGTGTTAGACTCTTTTTTTCTTCTCTATACCTACTCATCAGTATGTTCTAATTTTTTAAAAAATCCTTTGGTTTATATGACTGTCTTTGATTTTTTTTTCATTAGTGTCTAACTCTATTTGACAGTAACAGGTAATACAATGCTTCTCAGAAAGCTAATAGAATTAGCCCAATTTTAAATATTCCGAAATATGAATTGTTATTCCTAAATTATATCAATAATAAATAAATAATAAACATTAACAAATTTAAAATACAGATATTTTACAAAGTATCTTAACAATAAATAATTGTTTAGGACTTTTCTTCCCGTTCTTTGTATAAGTAGGAAACATAGTTTGATTTGGTCTTACTTGAATAAAGGTCGTGTAAACTTCATTCTTCCTTGTTCAGTTGCCATTTTTAGAGCCAAAGGAATGGCTTCCTCCCACTTCGATTGAATGCAGAGCCGTAACCATCTGAAAAGAGGATTTTTAGGGGTTTGGGGGAGAAAAGGAGAAGGAAGGAACAGGAAATAACAAGTATATTTGACTATTACTGTCAAAGATGAATAATTCCATTATATCATATCATATGCTGCTTTCTGTCTTAATACTTTGAGAATCTCAAATCCATATATATATAAGGTTCTGGGATGGTTCTAGAAGAGGATCATATGTTTGAAAGAGTTTAGATTATGGAAATGTTCATGTACCTTATAAATGTGATTTCTGGAGGAATTAAGCTTCAAATTTGAATTAAGAAAGCTGACATAGAACCAAAGGTTTCTGACTACTGCCAATTCACAGTCGGCTTGGCTGGTGATGAAAGAAGGCTTATTTACTACTGAGTTCTTAATTCTAATTTTTTTTAAGGTAAGAGAAGTTTAGAACAAAGTCTAACAAAAAGATTAATACTATCATCTTACAGACACTGCAACTATTCCTTAAATAGCACTATAATTATTTACACAAATGACAAAGATTTCTCAAACTCATGGAGGTCTCAGACTCTGCTTTCTCTTTCTCCACCTTTTAAATGACTGTTCTGCTTTCTTCCACAGAGACAAGTTAAAATGATGTACCTGAATCGGATTTCAGAATTGTTAATGGCATTGAAGTTGTACACCTCTTGCATTCGCTTTATGTGACCCAATGGAAGAGGTGCCTACGAGCAAAATAAAGAAGTATGATGTATCATTTCAACAGGATTCCTTGGAGGAAAGGAGCTGGAGAGAAAGTCTTAGCTAGATTAGCTAGATTAAAACACTAAGTATTTTATAATAGAGAAGTAAGTTAGATACCAATAAAAGAAAGTTTGGTGCAAACTTATTCTGGATAAGGGTATTATTCTACTACGAGCACAGCAAATTTATTTTGTGAGGTATCTAGGACAGTTAAATGAGAATTAGTCTCCTCAGAATTTTCAGCAAAAATACTACCCTTCAGACCCTTTCCAGAGTCTCCTGAGTCCGTCCCTTCATCTCATACAGCCTAAATTTATTCCCTTCTCCAGATTAAATAACAGTTTAATTTTTTTCCTCACCAACTGCTCCCAGCTTTATCTTTGTGTATTTCCTCAGAACTCACTTTTAAATTATCAGTACCCTTACAAAATGGTAGTTCCTAACTTTTTATATCAGTCATGGCGGACATTATAGAGATGAGTGCCCAAACTTCAACCCAAACTCCACTTATTTATCGCAAAGTGCCAACACTGCAGTTACACTTGAATAATGAGGTTTTAGTTTAGAAAAAGCAATTTATATGTTAATATCTTTTGTCTAAAAAGAAAAACAACATGTATGCCATAGGTTCGCCACTGCTGTTTTATTTTATGGACCCCTTTGAGGATCTGACGAACACTATGCACCTATTGGGGATACATTTATCCTATAAAGACAGGCTTCCACCTATAATTTCAGGGTACCCATGAACCTCCTGTGCTTATGTCAACTCGACCCACATTAGAAGGTGAACAAGTCTGGGTGAGGGACAGAAAGGAAGTGAGTTCAGTTTGGATGAGGAGAGTCTGGGGCACCTGCGGATGAAGGGCAGAGGTGCCGCTAGGCAGATGGGGACTCCTCAGCCTCCTTGCCGCACAGGACGGGACTCCATGTTCACTTCCCACTCTGATCTCACTGACTGCTAGAATGTCTGTCCCAAGTGAGTCACTCTCAGCCCAAGTCCACCCTGCCACACCAACTGGGCCAGGGCGCCCCTGGAGGGCCCCCGACACCCCCAGGCTTCTTCCTCCCGGTCCTGGACCGCAGTCAGGTTACAGAAAGTTATGAAACCATGATGACCTGAGGCACTGAAAGCTGATCCTCTCACAGTGACAGGGCCCCTTACTGTCTCGGAATCCTGCTCTTTCTTTCTGTCCCACGTCTTCTCCACCCACCCGGAGGCGCTCATCTGAGGAGCTCCTTTGATGTAACACACAGAGCCCGTCATGACTTCCCTTCCAAACGCACCTCCTTCCGGGTTCCTGTGTTCTTTCACCCGGGCTTCACCGTACAGTCTGCTTGGGCCCCTTGCTGCTCATTGCCAAGCCTGGCGGGTTCCAAAGCCCTCTATTTTCACCCTGCAGAGTCTCTCTCTCGGAGTCTGGCTCGCTCCCTCACGTCTCCCAGCGAGCCTCACCAGCTCCGCGGCCTTCATGGCACCAGGATGCTGGTGCTCACAACCCCACAGGGCTGGCTCCCCTCAGCTCCGCCCAGCCCTCCTGCTCCTCCAGTGGGGTTCCCGCCTCCCCTGCACGCGCCTCATGCCTCCAAAGGCCCTCGGGGATGGCTCCAGCCCAAGGGTGTCCTTCACTAAGTTTTCTAGATGATACCTAAAATACATTTCCTTGCTGAATTCCATATATGTTCCCCTGCCCACTACAGTATAAGCTTTTTGAGAACAAGATGTCTTCTCCCTTATACACTTTTATATTTAACACAATATTAAACAGAGTAGGCATTCAATAAATACCTTCTTTTAAATAAAAAAAAGAAATAGAAAAATTATTTTTTTCTGAATTTCCACGAGTTTTTTTTTCAAGATGGGTAAAACATACATGCTGTGCCTTTGCAGCTATTTGAGTTTCTACTGTTTTCAGGTGGAACTTACCTTTTGTAGCATCTGTGCTAAAAACTCATTCACTTGATGAGAAGAGAGATCTTTCAGGTCTGTGGCATTGAATGTATTTAAGTCCTCTTCTTTGGCCTAAAATGAATGTTACCTGGTTATTTCCATTCATGTATAATTGAATGATATTATTAGTTTATCTGACATAAAAGTAAAAATGAAGAAGTACATGGATGAACATCATACAAAATAAGTTTAAGCATGGGCTACTTATATAATCCTGAGATTAAGTTACTTTTTAAGTAACTTAAAAAGCTGATGATTCCTGAATCTATGTTACACAAGAAAAAGTAGACTAGTAATAGTAAAGATGACAGTATGAACAGCCAGCTGTACTCCCTCAACATCCTTTCTATCACTTTGGGTACAGAGATTTCCAAAGCAAAGAAGCATCACAAAAAACACGCAACTAATTTATAGGCAAATTCACAAATATGGATAAAGGATCAAATTGCATATTCTTTTTAATATCACTCTAATGGATTGATAAGTCCGTAAAGTGATGTTCTCCACCATCCTCACACATTCTATTTTTACCTTTCATCGTGGAAATCATCTAAGAAAAAGGTAAGTAAGTCTGTACTTTTAAAATTAGGATTCACTGCCAAAAGTTGCTGAGAACAGAATTAAGCAAAGTTTACCAAGTAAATACTTAAAATTTTTAAAAACTTATTTGAAAGTCTTTGAAATAGAGGTTTAAAATTTTTCTTTTCATTTTTAAGATAGGCTCTGGCTATATTTCACAAACTGGTCTCAAACTTGCAATCCTCCTGCTTCAGCCTCCCAAGTAGCTGCCACCATGCCTGGCTGAGGTTTCTTTCACTTTTAAAGGAAATGCACACATATGTTTTTAAAAAATCAAATAAGACAATGAAAAATTCCTTTGCTTTGTTCCCTAAATCCTATTTCTCGGTAAGCAGTACTGACAGTTCCTGTAACTCTTTAGAGAAAATTTAATGCATACATACTTTTTTAGCTATATCTTATTCTTTGCTTAGAAGTATGCAAAACTAAATCATTTATTAAGTATTAGTATTAGTAAAACATTTAGTATTTAGTATTAGTAAATATTTGGTATTAGTAAAAACACAACAAGCAAGGGAATGATAAACCAAGATAAAATTTTAGGATAAAGTTTACATTGGTGGGTCAGGAAGGTGAGCTGGGGGGACTGGGCAGGGGCTCTAAAGGTAGCCGTGAGGCTTTATTTCTTAGGCTTGTGGTAGGGTACATGGACATTGTTTACTGGCTGCTGTTTTATATATATATATTTTTAATATATATTCTTTATATATGTATTTTTTCTTTTTCATTTCTTTAATATTTAAGAAAAGCAAATTAGAAAGTACATAAATAGAAGAGTGCACTAGGGATTACCAGGCCCTTGCTATTCCCACCACTGCCCTCTCCCACTGATAACGATTTACAATCGTCCATCTTGACTGCAGGGCCTGAAGCAGAAATCAGTAGTAGTTTTACCTAGCACTAGGTAAGCTGGAATATATTTTTCAAATTAAAACACAGCATGCTAACACATACTGTTAAGAAATCCTGTTTCTCAAATATCTTTCTTCCTTTTTTCCATGACACTTGTGAACTACACGTGCACACAACAAAAAAACGTTCCAGACGTAGGTGGAAGGGCAAGGTGTTAGCTGAGGTAGGGTGTGTTACCAGATTACTCCTTGGATAGAAATCATTAAGCCTTTCTAAATTATATAGAAAGAGCACATAATTAAGCCACTTCCCCGATCAGAATTCAGTGCCACTCCAGGCAAAGCATCCCCAGTTAAGGGACATAGATACACAGCTGTCTGCTCCATCCTTACCAATCCTGCAAATTACATTGCCAGATTAATGGTCCTGACACACAATTCTGGACATTTCATTTACAGTTCAAAAACCTTTCAAATATTCACTGCTGTCTACAGATTATGTATTAAATTCCTTAGCCCGACAAGCTTATTCATCTTTCCAACCTTTTTTTCCCTCTACTAATTCAGGTATTCATTCAACAGGAAGTTAACATGGGTAGATCCAGGAATACAGAGAGGAATTAAAACAATTTCTGCTCTCAAGGGGCTTTAGTCTGGAAGAAACAGAGAATAAACAAATACAGCAAAAACTCTCTTAAATGCACTGTACTACAAACAGACTCACTGGAGTAACCAACACTCCCCGTCCCTGCCTGATGTCCAGGGTGCAGACACTTGCAGGGGGTGGGCGCACCCTGGGACTTGAGTCTCTGCGCCCACCTGTTCACCCTGGGCTAAGCCAACCGAATG
This sequence comes from Hystrix cristata, assembly GCA_004026905.1. Classification (NCBI taxonomy): domain Eukaryota; kingdom Metazoa; phylum Chordata; class Mammalia; order Rodentia; family Hystricidae; genus Hystrix; species Hystrix cristata. Next base: position 71,526 of record PVJO010002749.1, on the reverse strand, counting down.
TGTTCCCCGATGAGTTTATGTCAGCCATTATGAAGTCTTTACCAAAGGACAGGTCAACTGATGAAAGAGGAGTCCCAAAAAGAGAAAAAATAAATTTCCATAAATAGTACTGTTTTGTCGTGACTTTTAATAAAGACCTTTGTTTAAACACTGCCTTTTTCTCCACCTCACCCACACCTGAACCATTCAGGTCCCGCTTGCACATCGTGTCCAACTCCCCACCCGCGGCAGGAACACCTTCTTCTGTTGACCTTCTGTGACTCCATCCACACCTTTCTCAGGCTATTCATCACTTATTGCCTAGCATTACACTAGCATATGCATAAGTCTAATTTCTTTAAATTATAGATGCTCCAAAGGCCAATCTCTCTCTGTACTTTGTATCATTTAGGTGACAACACTGCCAAGAAATACTGGTTGAGTAAACTTTCTTTATTTTTTTGTGGTGTTGGAGATTGAGTAAACTTTCAAAACCAACTTTAAGCAGCAGCATCAAAATTTGTGGCAAATACTTGGAATAAATTTACTGCTAAATTTTCTCTTATTTCCCATTAAAGAATTATCCAGGGCACAGCCTCACTCTGGTTTCTCTGAGGGCTATGTTTCAGCATGCGCATGTGTGTGTTGGTGGACAGAGAAAGAGACAGAGAAGGAGAGAGACAGAGAGAGAGAGAGAGAGAGAAAGAGAGACTGACTGTTTAGGAATGAACTCATAGAAATGAACTCAAAGAAATGAATAAAGCTAACAACAAGACAAAGTCCCTCAATTCTTCCCATTGCTAATGGTTGGCTTCGCAGGCACTCAAGATTGTTTTAGATTTATCTGGTACACATAATTGCTATATATATGAAATAGTATCTTACAGATTTTTAATGAAAAGAAGTAAACTGCCATATTTTTGTGTACTTTTTTTAAGAGTTGAAAGGAAGCAAGAAAAATCAGAATTAACATCATCAACATCAATTTTCTTTCCCAAGAAACTTAATTTTATACACTGAGGGTAGAGAGAGTATCAGCTAAAATAGTAAACTGTATATTCCAAGAGCTCTTCTGAATATAACTGTTCATGATTTAGCGTACTCTCCCTAGGATTACAGACAATTTGAAAAGGAAGCAAAAATCGCAATTAACACTCACAGTGATCCACCTTTGACTTAAGGCAATGCAAGCATTTGTCAGAGTCATATCATAACTGCAAAGATAAAAAATATTAAAGATTATGTTTTATAAATAGGCACATGCTTTTGCAAAATGCAGTTTTAAAGCTACAAAACACTTAAATTTCAAAGATTCTTTTAAATGAAGAACTCCAAAGAGACAGAAATAGGCAATGTTTTACCTCATCACTTACTACTGGCCTCATTTAATTACCGACAATCCAAATGGACACACTGACACTGACTCCTGAATGTCCTTCTGAGGGAGTGGCAAAGTTATCTCCAGCACAACTTGGTCACGTGCTCGAGAGGTATGTGACAAAGCAGCTGGAATCCAGTGAATGCATTTAGTGCTCACTGGCAGAAGAGTTCTGGGCACCAAAGTCAGCATGCAGAGCACAGATCTGACTCCCTGTTGTTCAAACCGTCTCATCATCTGACGAATCTGCAAGCACTTGCTAGGAAACAGGCACTGCTCCAGATGCTGGAACCGAGTCCAAAATCATTATGTGAGTCCTTTCTTTTCAGAAAGATGTGGGACTAACACATTGTGACTATTAAACAAACCAAGTTATACCACTATGTGTGTGTTCTCAACTTAGAAAATAAATGTTATCTGTTGCAATGATGGAAGAGAATGTGTAAGGTGTGCAAACTTCTTGTGAAACATTCCTTTTTGTCCACAAATCAGGCTTCTGTGCTGTGAAATATCTGTATTAGAGAACAGACAGGCACCTGTCCCTCAGGGCCTAAGTGATGTAGTTTTGATTAGAAGTCACCAATGAACTTGCACAAAAGAAGAGTTGTGACTGGGCTCCTTGTGTGCTCCTTAGGGGAGAGGCGAAGAGGGGTCAACACGTCTCCCTCCTCTGAGGCAGCAGCTAATCTGTTTGCAGGAGGTAGTTAGGCTATGGATGCAGGCATGCCATGTGTTTGCCTTGAGAACAAGTGGCACTAGAGGACCATGACTGACCCTCCACTATTACATTTCTCAGCACTGATTTCAACAACAGGGCAGTGAGAAACTTTTGGCTGGTACGTTTCTTAGTGCCCTGAAACTTCTTTCACAGGGTAATTATAAATTAAGGATGAGCCCACGGAAAAGAAGCAACCCTGTTTACGGTAAAGTCCTAAGAAAAGTCACATGCAAAATCAGATTTGAGACCAGCTCTCAGGTTGTTCATACTGTAGTGCAGGGAAACTCCTCAACAGATCTGACCTGGTCAGAGAGAGCAAGAGATGCTTCCATGAGGAAATGGGTCTTGAGCTGAGATTGTGCCCCAGGGGAGAGAACATGTTCAGGTACAGAAGTGTGAATAGTTTCAGAGAACCCAAAAGTGCCAGTCTCACCGAAGCACAGGAAGTAGCGTCATCACTGCTTTGGTATAGTACCCATCAAAGCAGCAGTCCCCAACCTTTGTGGCACCAGGGGCTGGTTTTGTAGAAAACAATTTTTCCATGGTGGGGGTGGCATGAAGGAGTGGGGTGGTTTCTAGAAGATTCAAAGGAGCACAGCAACCCAGATCCCCTGTATGTGTAGTTCACAGTAGGGTTTACATTCCTATGAGACTAACAACCGCAGATCTGACAGGAGACAGAACTCAGGCTATAATGTGAGTAATGGGGAGCAGCTGTAATACAGTTGAAACTTCACCTGCTTACCCACTGCTCACCTCCTGCCATGTAGCCCGGTTCCTAACAGGCCCCGGACAGGTACCAGTCCATGTCCTGGGGACTGGTGACTCCTGCCTGAAAGGACCTGGCCTTAGCCAAGACCAACGGGATGCCAGTGCAGACTGCTAAGCAGGGTCTGACGTGATCCATCTGTGCTTCTGAAGGTCGGATCTAGCTCTGTCTGGAGAACGGTGGAGAGGGACAGAATGGATCCAAGTGCACAACTTGGATGCGAGAGCACTCTTTCAGGAGGAAGTGGTAATATGAGACTGAGCTTGAGTGGTGGTGGGCTTGGAAATACTTAACTAAATACAAATAATGAGAATAATGAAAATCGGAGGATTTAGAAGCTGCAATGGACCCAAGTACTTTCCGTGGTGTGTGGTTTTTAAAGGCTCTCTTTCTTTAGGATCCCTGGGCACATGAATGGCTTCAGGGTTCCTCCAGTACTTTGATTTTGCTGAGGAGCAATCTTAAGGGATCTAGAATGATCCAAGGCTGCAAGCAGTGATACCAGAGAAAAGCCTTTTAAGAACTCATTTTTCACCCACGTTTCCTTAATTTCACATCAATGGCCAAAGGCGTATTCACTCCTTATCTTTCTGCAACTATCTAGCTCCAAGCAGGCCCCTGAAATTAAGAGCCTCAGAGGAGTCCTGACTTTAAGTTCTATGCTTTCCTTTTCAGATCCCTTCCTGCCTCATAACTCTACAGCATGCTACACTGCTGACCACTCCAGCACTTTTAGATCACTCCCCACTACCGCTTCCTTAACAATGAACTAACCTCCATCTAGCCATGAGACGGGGATCCACTAAGGGTCTAAACCTTCCATCTTCCTCTCTGTTATTTATTGTTGGGCTGATGTCCTAATCTATAGTTTTCTCACCCATAGCATTTACTAGATATTTTTAAAAAAACACTTTGGTCCTACTATAATTACTGTATTTGCTTTGTGGGTTCCTCAGTCATCATTGGTAGCTGCCACTCAATAAATGTGCACTGGAGTGGACTAAATCTTTATAGCACCTCCACCCAGTCCTTTTGCACTCCTTCCCTGCTCACTGTGGTCAGTCAGTTGCCAACGGATTCTACCTCTCAGTTACTTCTTTCTTTTCCCACTGCCCCTGCCTTACTTCAGGTCTTTTTTTCTTTTTTTTAATTTCTGGTAAGGCTGTGGTAAGAATTAAAGGGATCATGTATTTGGTGGTACTTTCTAAACTATGAAATGCTAGAAAAAAATGTGAAGCAGTATTTTGGTGATTTCTTTTTAGACAGTAAAAACATTTCTTGATAATTTGTGCCATATGCCTGTTTCCAAAACAAAATATGAAACAATACTGCTGAAATCATGTCTCCCCAGCTCCTGAGCACCTGATCCCACCAAGTCTATGACACCCAGGACTGCCTGGCTAAGGAGGGGCTCTCATCACGCCTCTTCCTTGCCAAACTCTCAGTATCTTCCTGACCTAACTCTTCTTAGCCTGGCTACTCGCACCATGACATTTTTTTTCCTAGCTTGTCCTCTGCTGCAGCACTGTACAACGCTCACACGGGGCTGCTTTGTGTAAGAGCAGCTGGTAAGCAGTTTCAGTGATCCAAAGGCAAGCAACAAAAAGCAGAGATCAAAGTCCTCCTAGGACTCATGAAGACCAGGGTTCAGGACCTTGATTTGGAGAAAGTCTTTACTTTAAGGCAGCATACTGAAGGGCATGATTGTCAGGGCTCAAATGTCAACTCTTACTACTTACAATCTGAGAGACCTTGGGCAAGACACTTTTATGTAGCTCAGCCTAATGTGCTCCCTCCGGAAATGAGGATAATAATTTATAACACTGTTGTAATGATTAGCGTAATACTTATGTTTTTTTCTTAGCCCAGTGCAGTGGTACACACTTGTAAGCCCAGCACTCTGGGAGACTGAGGCAGGAGGATTGCAAGTTCAAGCACAGCCTGGGCAACTTAGGGAGATCCTATTTCAAAACAGAAAACACATAAAGGGCTGGGGAATGTAGCTCAGGGCAAGGGCCCTGGGTTCAATCCCCTTTACTGGAAAGAAAAAAAAAAAAGAAAGCAAGCTTTTACTTTTTGAGACAGGGTCTCCTATGTTTCTAACAAGGTCAGGCTGGTCTCTAACTTGTGGCACAAATGATCTTCCTGCCTGGCATCCCAAATATGTAACAGGACTACAGGCACATGCCACCACACCTGGCTCAGAATGGTGTTTGTCTGACTGCAAGTCTTGAGGAAGGAACAATACCTTATGCTAAGTCTCTGACCATCTTTGTGCAGAAAGGATGTACTCAATAACTACTTGCGATGAATTGAACTAATTCATTTTCATAAATCATAGAAATCATTCTTTTGGCCTCAGGGATAAGGTCTAAATCACTAAAAGTAATAACCAAAGAAAGGCAGTTATTTTGGGATGCTCTAGGATTTAGGAGAACGAGAGAGAGAGCACATTAGCAGCCAAGTACTTACTTGGGCTTAATGGGAGGCAGCCCAGGAGAGTAGAGCCAGGCGTTCCAATCAACCTGGTTGAGAATATCAACCTGTGAACAGTGAGAGTACACTGAATGACCTTTTCTGTAGGGAAAAAAAGCCCTGACACAAACATGTACATTCTCAAATCTATAATTTTCTCTCTTTGAGGTCAAGGCAATCTCCAAGTCTGTTTTCTTTTTAAAATTAAAATTATTTTTAATCATCAGATCATCATTGTGTACATTTATGGGGTACAATGTAAGGTTTTAATGCATGTATAAAATGTGGCATGATTAAATCTACCTAATATATATCACCTCATCCAAGTCTCTTTTCTAAAATAAATTTATATTCATTACCAGTATTCTGTTAAATAATTAAAATAGGAAAACTGAGTCTTAAAATCCTGAACCAATACTACATAAATGGGACTATGGGTGTATGTCATCACACTTGGATCAATACAGGTACTGTTAAATACTACTATTAATACAAGTAATTCCAGTTATCCTAACAGAGTTAATAAATAAAAGCACAGTGAACATGAAAGATAAGAAAATTTTTAAAAATCCAACCTTATCTTTAAAGTAGGAATATAGGAAATTCTTCCAGTCATCAGTTGTTATGCTCTTGTAGGAAAATTTCTCAACATAAGCCTTTAAGAATCCTAGGAAAACCTCTAAGAGTAAAAAAATTAAAACAAAAGGAAGAAAAAGACATCAATTCACAGAAAGGTAATTATCTGACCTATTTTGTGATTGGCACTGTACTACTTAGCACACAGAGCACAGAACACTCAAGAGAACTAGAGCTTTGAGAGTGAGACTTCAAAAAAGGAGGCAGGAGGTGAGCTGGGCCTGTGGAACATGCAATTTGGTAGGAGAAGCGAAATCCTATTTACAGGTAAAGGGATGGCACACTGAAGGTACAGAATATGAGTTCTATAAGCGATGACCCCTGTATGACTAAAAAGGAGGAAAATAAGATCAGGAGGAAGAATGGATCCAGGGAGGGGACTTCATGGTGGATCAGGAAAGGCACCGCCTCAATGATTGCCAGTAGGGAGTTGACACAGCTCAGCACATCTACAGAGTGAAATACTGGCAGCATTGAAAGTGTGACAGTTACGTGTACTGACATAAATCATATAGGACAGGAAATGTTGAAGAAAAAATTTTAAAAAACAGATGCAGAATATATAACACGGTAGAATCTTCTTATTCACGGGGGACATGTTCTAAGATCCCCAGTAGATGTCTGAAACTATGGATAGTACCAAATCCTAAATATACAGTACTATGTTTTTTCCTATACATACATACCCGCAAAAACTTAATTTATAAATTAGGTTCAGCAAGAGATTAATAGTACTTAATAACAGACTTGAACAATTGTAACAACATACCATAATAAAAGCTATGTGAATGTGGTATCTCTCTCTGAAAATATAACCAATAACCATACACTGGTTATCAGACTGTCGTGGCACCGTGGTACCTGTGTATGAGCATCTCTTGTTTTGCTTACCAAATGCAGGCAACTGAAATATGCCAAAGAGACGCCAGAAAGTGCTTCTTAATAGGAAAAGAAAAAAAATTGTATGCTGAGGTTGCTAAGATCTACTGTAAGAACAAATCCATCCATGAAATTGTGAAGAAGGAAAAATTCGTGGTAGTTTTACTCTGTGAGTGACTGCTGATAACTAACTTTATAGAAAGTAAAACCACAGAAAAGAGGGGACTAATGCACGATCCACCTTTTGTACTTAAAATAAATGATATACATTTACTCATATTTGCCTGCTTATTCATCTACACTTAGAAAACCATCTACATGGAGCCATATACACCCAATTGCTAACGGCGGGTACCCCTGGAAAGTGAGAAAGTGTTGATGGACTCTTACTTGTTACTCTTATAAATATCTATATCATAGAGCCTTCTGTCAGCAAGTCTATATTATTATCCTCATTCTTAAAATACTAGTGAAGTTTCTTTTAAAGTCAAACAGTATTATGCAGAACTCAGTGGTTATTCAAGTTTTAGAGAACATTAGAAAATAATATAGAATTATCTAGCAGAATGATTTGGAATATAAAACAGGACAGAACAATAATTCACAATTCTTCTCTATTCTTCATATTACTTCAAAAAGGGAAAAAAATTAAAAAATGGCAACGGCTTACCTGGTCCTCCAAGGAGTTGTTCAAGGTAAAAGAGTAAAGCAAAGCCCTTCTCATAGGGCACTGAGGAATAGGCTACATCAGGGTCTACATCTGCCAGATCCACCACAAGTTTGGTGAAAGGATGTGTCTCCCCAAAAGTTTTTATCTGCATGACATGAAGTAAGATGCGTGTTCACATATGAAGACAGATATCACCATGCCAACAAGCTAGTAAGGAAGTATTACTTCATTCAGTGACATAACTAGGATGCAAACAAATTGGCAGATGGGCAATAATATGCTATGTTGTCATAACTTGTAGTCTAATTAAAGATTGTCTATTTACTCTCTGGGAGGCTGAGGCAGGGGGAATCTCATGTTTAAGCTCAGCTAGAGACCCCCATCTGAAAATTTAAAGATCTAGGGGAGTAGGTCTCAGTGCAATGGCCTTGGGTTCAACCCCTAGTACTGAAAAAATAAAAAAAATAAAAAAATTAAAAGAAGGAAGAGAAAAGAAAAAAAGAATGACTACTTATGCAGTCCTGATATTTCCTGCCCAATAATAGGCTCTATCCTTATCAAAGACTAGAAAAATGACTCAATGTCTCATCAGCAAATTCGGCTTTCAAGGGACAGCTTCGAAATATAACATAAATAAACTAAATTCAAACATAAATAAACATAACATAAATAAACTAAGATTCAAACATATAGCAGCTGCATTAGCAGTAGAGACTCAGTGAGGTCTCACAGCTCCTGATTCAGGGCAGGTCACGGACGCCCCTGACAATGGACGCCACTCTATCAGCAGAGTATTATAACAGCCTCTGCTTCATTTTCCATATCTGTAACATGTCTTTCACTACTTTACAAACTAAATTTTAAACAACTCTACAACTTTGGATGAAGGTTTTGAAAAGCCCAATTTATTTACCGTATTCTGTAGTTCTCCCCATCCTCCCAGAGCATGAAAATGTCTGAATTTTTCAGCAAACAATCGCCCACAAATGTGGCGTTCCAAATATACAGTGTGTCCTTCATTCAACCTGAAAAAAATTTTTTTAAAAAGTCACGTCCTGTCACAGTTGAGAGAAAAAAGCAGGTTAATGAACAAGATATTTTCTTTGTGCCTCTCAAGGTGGGCGGCAGTCATAAAGTTTAAGGACTGCAGTCTCAGCTGGCAGCCTACATGGCTCCTGGTGGTCACTCAAAGCAGTCAGTGGCCGACCCAGACCAGCCCAGCCTGGCAGATGGCAGCAGGACAAGTTCGCCACGGTGCTGTTTTGCCTGTCTCTGTGTTAAATATGTATGGGTTTTCTCATGTGAAAAACCCAAAGTACAAATAAATAGGAAACAGGGAGACAGGTCTTTTGCAAATGGGGAAGAGATATAGGGAAGGGAGAGGGTGGGGACGTAAAAGAATCAAGATGTGTTACATCCATTTCTCAACTCCCTACAGTGAATGTATTCATTATATATCACAAACATTCACTAAGAAAAACATGTGTCTGTATTAGGAACTAATTAACAAGCATAAACTGAACACCTAAACTGCATTTAATACTGTGATGAGTGTTATAGAATTAAAAAGAAATCCCTGCTGACAACAGTGGTCATAACAGAGAAAAGCAAGATATGCACAAAAAACAATTTAGAGTGGTGGGAGGCGGGGGAAGAAATCAACCAATAACAAGAACAAATAATTTAAAAAGTCTTACCAAAAGTGATCCCAAGTTTTGTTGGTCACGAGATTTCCTGTCCAACTGTGAGATATTTCATGTGCAATAACCTAAAGGAAGCAGCATCAAGTGATTTGTAGCAAAGTTGATTGCCTAACCTTTAAACAAGACATTATTTAACCACCTTGTTCTTTCAACTCATTACTCAGTTATTTTAAAAATTTACACAAAGAATTACTCAATTCAGCAAAATAATACTGGGGACCAAAAAAGTATGACAGTTCAAATAATAAGTAAAAAGAAAATATTAAATTAAATGGATACGTCACTCCATTAAAAGTATTTCGTAAGCATACCAAGAGATCCAATCACAAGTTTTTCTCAAGTCTGTTAAATCTAATTGTTAACATGTCTAACTCTTAAGATAATCCCCAAATTATCTTGTATAGCCACACATCAACATAACAATAAACGGTATTTTAAAATCAGTTACTTAATAACTTCTTGACTGCAAGACTGTAAGAAATTTTAACTTACATTGGACAGTGACTTGTCACCTGCCTATAAAAAGAGGGAGACAGAAAATATCTTATTACTTCAGTAATCAAATTGCAGGGAACATCTAAAAAACTGCTCTCTGCCACAGTTAGCATTCTGGCTTTGACAGGCACTATATTTTTAGTATGGAGTTCAAAAGAGACATGTACTGAAGAAAAAAAAAAATCCAGGACTGAAACATGGCACCATTCTTTCTTTCTCTAATCCTAGCAAATTTTTCTAACTCCAGGAAGGCCAGTATAGTTGTCTCTAATTAACTTCCAGGCAACATTTCTCCTCCTTCTGTTTTGTGTATCTATTCTTATTTATCCATTACTTTCTTTCTCTCCTTATTACCCATAATATGTTTAAGGAAAGTTTACAGTGTTCTAGGTGTCCTATGGTGTGCTTCATTTTATTTTCTTAGCTGCTAATCCATTGCTCACAGCTGCTAATCATTTCAAGTGGCTAACAAGGCATATCAAATATAGCAATATATTATAGACCCAATCCTGTCCTATGCATGTTGCACTGAGTTTTTGCTTATTTTGCTAGCACCTGCTTGCCAAGGGTAAACGATGTGGCTCCTTCATGTGTCTACACAATTAAGCAGTGGATTGCTGTTCTACAGGATCCCTACCCCTAATATCCCAAAATACCCCAAACACAATATTCTTATTCCCCAAATGGCCAAATCTTTTTCCCTTTGAACAATGAAATGTTGGTAACCACAATACCTAAAGCAACAATTATATAAATAAGGGAAAATCCTTTTTGGGGGGTGCTGGGGATGGAACTCAAGGCCTTGTGCTTGCTAGGCAAGCTCTCTACCACTTCAGCTAAATCCCCACCCCCAAGGGAAAATCTTTTTAAAAATATTACTAGGAGTCTAAGGTTCTTTTGACCTATGCTTGTTTTTGAGACTGTACCTTCAAATGAAGAAATGTTTGCACTTACCAACAGAGTAGGAGTTACAAAAGTAAGGCAAGGGTTCTCCATGCCGCCATAAGGGAAGGATGGGGGCAGGACCAGTAGGTCATACTGCCCCCATACATAAGGGCCTCCCAGATCCTCTGCAATTTTAAGCATAGATTCAGTCTGAAAAATAAAGGCATATACGTTTGTGGGTCTGAATTATTATCAAAGTAATTTTTTTTTTTTTTTTGGTACCAGGAATCGAACTCAGGGCCTCATGCTTGCGAGGCAAACACTCTAAAGTAATTTTTTAAAGTATCACTTTATATGATGCTTACAAGTTAATAATTTTTATTTTAAAGAAAACAATAAAAAGAATGTAGCAACAAAAACTCACATAAAATAAGATATACTTGATTCTTATACCACATTTATAACCCCATGGCACACTCAATTTAATTTACGGTCTACATAATTATTTAAAAGGGTAACTATATGACCAACCTCAGAAAACTCATAAGCAGACTTTTCCACTTGCTCTTTCTCAGACCATACCAAAGTTCTTGGGCCAATTTTTCTGCAAAATTACAAAGCTTAGTAAAAAAGAAATTCAAGGCAAACTATCCATCCGATAGGTGGGACTTACAGTCCTGTACACAGACTCTTACAAAGTGGAACGGGATTTAGCTTGTGCTCATGGGGAAGGGGTGACTTGAAATGGCCTCTCAGAAATACAGACCTGCCATTGTACATGCAGCAGCAGCTATGCAGCTCTCTTGGACGTGCCCCCAACCACTAATTTACTGGCTCAGGTAAGACCATTCGGGATCTGGTTTTCTCTCCTAACCCCACAACCACAGAAACCCAGTTCAGTTCCATTATTTTAGGGCAGGGGTACATACAAACTGCTTTAAATCATACATCTAAAAGTTGGATACTCTTACATAGGAAACCAACAGAAAAGAAAGGAAATCCTGTCACATGCTATAACGTGGATGAACTCTGAGAACATTGTATTATATGAGAGAAGATGGTTACAAAAAGACAAATAGTATGTGATTCTACTTATATAAGACATCTAAAGTAGCCAAATTCATAGGAACAGAAAGTAGGATGGTGGTTACCACAGGCTGGGGAGGAGGAGAAAAGAGGAGCTGTTGAATGGGTAGAGAATTTTGGTTTTGCAAGATGAAGGAGTTCTGGAGATGTTTTTCAACAATGTGAATATACTTAACACCACTGAACAGCACACTTTAAAGATGTCAATAAAAAAAGACAATAGGGAAGAGACGTAGAACTATGTATCATTTGTATGGTGTTAGAACTCAAAAACTTCCTTTTCACCTAAATTTCATTTTAAAATTTTTATGTAACATCAGTCCCCAAACAAGATTTTGCCATTGTACTCTGCACCAGAGTTGGAATAGCACTGCTCAAACTTTTATGTGCATGCAAATTTTAATTTTGATTTAGTAGGTTTGGAATAGGGCTCAAGAATTTGCACTAACCAACTCCAGCTAACGTGAAAGCTACTGGTCTCCACACCACACTATGAGTGGTAGTGCTAACTAGCATTAATCGATACAAGTTTCGTAAGAGCCATAACTGAAAGCTGTTGTCTAGAAGTCATACTTTTTTAAAAAGCAAAAGAAATACATTAATTTTAATAACATATTTAATCCAATAGACCCAAGATATTATCATTTGAATAAGTAATCAATATACAAAGCACTAAACAGATATTTTTCATTTTTATATGACCTTTAGAAATTTAGCATGTATTTCACACTTATACATAGCACATCTCAGTTTCAATGAGTCGAATTTCAAACACTCAGCAGCAGTCAGTGTAACTGGTACTGGACAGCAGGGGTCTATGCTGCACATACATTTGGTCCTGAGTCTGATATTTCCCAGCTGTGTGAATGAGACAGTTACTAAAACTCATGAGCATCGGTTTCTTCTTGGTAAAACAGGAACAACAGTTATTTCTATTCCACGAGTCTGAGGATATGATGAGGTAAATGCTCTAGAGTTAGCACATAATTAGAGCTTGTAATTCTGAGCTGCTGTGACAATTACAACTATCATTTACTGAGTACGTCCTATAAGCCAGGAGCTTTATGCACGTTAGGTCTGTTAATTCTCACAAAAATCCTTTGAAATAAATATTATTTTTGTTTTCTGAATGAAGGAACTGAAACTCACAGAGGCAGTGCGTTGTGCAAAGATTCAGCTAGTAATTATAGGAGGTGGAAGCCAAGTCTATGTTTGCCTGACTTCTCTACTATGTCCATATATCTGGCAATTTGAAGAATGTGATTATTACAAACATTCTTAATTTTTAGTCGTTTAGAAATAAGAACAAATAAAAAATAAGAAGGAAGGGCACTTTAGTTATTGGTAAAACAAAATATAATACGTTTTTGTGCTATTTATTTATAGGCTTCGAAGTACTTTAATATATTTTATTTGTTTCACATAACCACCCTAACAAGGCAGGAAAAAAGCAGACTTTATACTTTCAAGGACGGATATTATGAGAAGAGACTTGTTTAAATTTACATTAGTAGAATCCAGGTATTAAACTTAAGTAAGAGCACGCTCATTCTGTGATATTTGGGAAATCTGAAGATGTTTTATAATTAGATTTGAATTTTTCTAGAACTGTCAGCTTGCTATCTTAAAAACTACACATACATCATTCAATCCTGACAGAGGTTTAAGATGCCTAAAGTTTGGTATCTTCCCAAATCTCAACATTTGTTCAAAAGCTCACCTGCTTTCTAAAGCTCCAACAACTAACGCAATCAGGTAACAGGGTACCGGGACCTGAAGGAGGCAAACACACATACACACACTTGCATTAGGTTTCAGAATGGTACAGGGTCAGACAATTCCTATTTGAAATTAAGCATATTCCCTTTCAAATCTCCAAACATTAACATGAATTACTTTCCTTTCATAGTTTTCAAATAGTTTCCCCTTTTAAGGGATCAAACAGTTCGAAATTGTGGGGCAAAACATTTCCAAACATCTAGTCAGTCTCCTTTTATTCTACAAGAAAGAAATGTAAAACCTGACCTGTGAAAAACAAAGGTACATACAGTCTAAAGGGACATTTTAAGCATTTCTCAAAAAGTAACCTATAAGAAAACTGTATTTTTCCCTGATGTTTTTTTCTCTTCACTTTTAAAACTTTTTTATTTTAAAAATTTCTTTATGTTTTAAATCAACAGTAAGTGGATGCCAAAGTTATGGGAGCTTGGAATCTCAGAAACTACAGTGGGTGCAAAATTCTCCATTGTTAGTTTGATTAATAAAATACACACACATACACATGCACATGCATGTGCACATTCTGTTTGTTGATGATCAAAGATACAAGCCCAAAAAGAAAAAAAAAAAAGATACAAGCCCAATAACCAGCTACGTAGCAATCTTAATCTACAGAACAATAACACAGGACTTTCCAGGCCTAAGGCAGCTCTTCATTTATAAGCACCCCACACAGCCACATTCCCATGCAGTACTTCCAGGGCAGGCAAAATGGTAATGACTTAAAAGACCAGGAAACCTGCTACTTATTAGAATGGGGGAAAATGGGCTCAGAGCACTCCCTGCTAAGCCTATCCAGCAATCTTTTTCTTCTATACAACATTCTCTGTAAGTGCTACAAAATCGTTGAAAAGCACAAAGAAAAAGACACAAAGAAAACAAAATGGAGCTGATTTTTGAAATTTTGAAATACTTCAAGAGCTATTTTGCTCTCTAGGTGGGTAAAAGGTATTGGTGGTCCCCCATCAACTAAAACAAAAACCTAGATGCTAAGATCTTACTTTTTGGCTGAATTTGTATATTTTCCTGCTCGGGTCTTCTGGGTCAGGTGCTTCTCCATCACGAATAGCACTCATCAGTGCTACCAGTTCTTTAGGGACAGACACCTAAGCAAGAAGAAAAGTCCTTCCTAGTTATGAAGAAAAGACTCTATGTATTTTACACTACATAATCTATCCCCCCTTCTTGACTATTTATAAACAAATCATGTACTCAAAAGTACGCAAGTATCAGTTTTATAAACAGAATTAGCAATATATATAAAACTGGCTTCTTTAAAAATGTATGTAAAATATCCATTCATTCATACGTACATAGTAAGAGCAGAGTTTAAACTAGACTAAAATCCTAGCTGGGCCACCGACCTATTGCAGTGACTTGGGCAAATAACCTCCCTGACCCTCAGCTTCCCCATCAAGTATATGTCTAACTTTGTAGGTTTGCTGACAGGAATAAATAATATAAATGCCTGCAATGGTAGCCATCAGCTCTACTCCCCTTCATGCCTCCAAAACAAACACCACACTTGTTTTGGAACAGAGAATACAGTTTTGGACAATTTTATATTTAAAACATATACATGGAGTTATAAATAGAACATTTAAGGGTAGTAACTGTGAAAAACTAATATTTATTAACAGAAACTATAAGATAATTTTTTCTGGACATTTCTATGGGAAAGATCCCTATAGGGGAAGCCACAGGGTCACTTTTATGTGTATATGATTCTGAATGGTTTATTTCTAATCAATGCCAGAATAAAGGACTCGCCCGTGTTAATGGTCTAGTAAGCACACTTTCTCGAACCTGCTCGACTTCCGTGTTGATTTGACGTGGCTTGGGACTCCACATTATTACTAAGCTCAGCAGAGAAGCAGGAGCTCTTGAACCAGTGCTACAACGATCAGTATTCAGAAAATAATTTGGTTTCATTCCCTCCTTTCATTTAGGTAATGAGACAACTGTGATCTGAGACAACTGTAATAGGTAGTGAGTGACACAGACATGAGAAAACTGAGGTTGTGAACTCATAAGGTTTGGCCAGGTCACAGAATTAGTAAGTGGTAAGGAGTCCAGAGCCCTGAGGTTTCCTGCCTCCAAGTGTAGTATTCTACAGCACTTTACTAGGTACGGTTTGGTTGTGGGGTGATCTGGGAATCAAGAAACCTCCACAAACATAGGTTGCTCCTCATTTGGTTTGCTTGGTCTAAGCCACTCTGGCCTCTAGGATGGTGTTTGTGAGTTAATTATAGTCCACTTTTCCCCCAAAGCCCAGCAGGACCCATGTCAGTCAGGGTCCTGAAGCTAGAAATGCATACAGGCCAGTCTACATTATATACCCGTTAGGATTCCTAGATAGCTATTTCATGGCTACAGCATGCTTTAGAGGAACTTTAACTCTGCAAATGCCAATTTTTAAAAGTTAAAAAAGGCACTCAATTCTTATCTTTAGATTCAGATTTCTGAATTCTACTTTAAAAATGAGAATGGTACCCCTTTCCTTTCTTCACACTTACAATGTTTAAAACTGCCTTCACAGCTGAGATTCAGAATGTGGTCCACAGCTTCTTTTTTATATATTTCAGGTAGGCTTTAATTAGGTAAATGATGTCTGCTCATCATGCATGCCATATTTACTCATCATCTAATTCTGTGAAAAATTTGTGACATTTACCTCTGCAGTGTAGGTTAATTTCACAGAAGGAGTGTCCTGGCAAGGAAGAATTGCTCGGCAGTGGATGGCCTGGGAGGGGAGGAAGATAAAAGAAATAGCTACTGTGTTCTCCTTTCTCATAAATCAAGTCATTAAGAAATCATTAAAATTATAGCACTGTTCTTAGACATGTTGTTTTTAAAAATAAAAATAGGTCTCTCATTTGCTAGGATTGCCTAAAGTAGCAAAAATAAATTTGTGGATAAAAACATCAGATTTTCCCCTTTAATCTATGGTCAACCATCACATTTCAGTTGAAGCACGAAGCAAACTACAGTACTGTAATATACATACTATATACACTTCCTCCTTTAGAGACCAATTCATTTAATGACCTAGTTGCAGGAATGGAACTCAGTTGTTAAACAAGGAAAGTCTGTATTCAGTCTTTAAAAATACACAAACATGTAAGTAGCCTAACAGTCATGCCCAGAGCAAAGCTCTTAGGAACCCTGAGGAGAAGGGCTCAGTGGTGGAATAAATTTGAGAACCACAGCACACTACACGCCTGTCTGGGAGAATCACTGGGAACATTAGCCTCCTGAAAGCTCTAAAAAGACCTACAACAAAGGAACCTGTTTGAGTCCCCACACTTATTTTAACACAAAACCCATTTCTCACTGGTCAGCTATCTATATCTAATGGGATGCCAGTGTTCTGAGGAAAACTGCTTGAGAAATGTTCCCATTACCTTGACACTTCAATCTTGCAGCAAACTCTGAAAGCAAAAACAAGAAAAGGAGGAGGAGAAAGAACAGCATCTCTCAATACCCTGTAGATATATTCAGTCTTATGATATGTAGTGTTTCTCCACCTCCACAGCAATCTTTACTAAACATTGGTTCCATCAAGAATAGCCACAGAATCTACAATTTCATAAGCTGATCTGTTTATAAATAAATCTGTCTACTGTTGGTAAGAAAAGGAAATTCAGCTTCACTGAAACAGCCTACCAGGCTTAAAGGGATACTAACATCCCTCTCTAAAGCTGTTAAAAATCCTAGACTTCCTTAAAACCCCCACACTAGATTTCACCAGATCTAGACGATTCCCAAAGACATGGGCTCCCAGATGACCTCCAGATGAATTAAGACTAGAAGAACCACCTGATTCTCCCTTTCTAACTGAGTTCCAAGGCCTCCTCGCAGTGTGTAATAGGTAGCTTGGCAATGCCAAGGGATTTTTATATGTATTTCAATTGATAAGACCAAAGTCTAAGTAAATATGTACAGAGAACTACTACAAGCAAAAATCACATCTACATGTTTCCTGTCACCTGCAATAATTTCTTTTTTGGGGGGGTGCTGGGGATTGAACTCAGGGCCTCGTTCTTGCTAGTCAAGCGCTCTACCACTTGAGCTAAACCCCCAACCCTACAATAATTTCTGAAGTTAGTACAATCTCGTTCCTATTTTTCCAACACTGCTGCCAGCAACAGGGAAGCAATATACTCAAATTTATATTCACATGATCAATACCACATTTCTCAGTAATTTTGGCTTACAGGCAGTCTGTGAGAAACACTGACTAAAAATCAGATATGACTAACAGATAAGAGAACACATAATTGGTACATTCATGCCCAAAACATCTTATCTCTTCTGGATTATTGAAATAAGGTTTCCAAGATTAAAAAGATATTTTAAGGAGTCACACAAAGTAAACGTGTCTAAATCAGGCTTTGAGCCTAATATGATACCTATCATATAGGAATAGGAAGATGATCAAACATGTAAAGCACCTAAAACAATGTCTGGGGACACAGCAAATGTCTAATAACTTAGTTCCATTAATTATAAGTTATTTGATCATTACCAGAATGAGGTTTTCTTTCTCTCAGAAAATAATTTGCTACTTATCCTTGTGACAGATTGTCTCTAATTGTGTGGTTATTTATCCTTAGTTTGAAAATAGCAAACAAAATCAGTTTAAGTCATATTTAAAAGTACACTGAATATAAACACTTGTAAATGTACAAAAGAAATCTGGGAAGGCCCTCCTCCTCAGTGTGGATTACCTCTGAGCAATGATGTCTAGAATTAGAAATTCGATCTTTCACTTCCTACTTAACTGTTAGCATTTTTGTAAGCATTTTTGTTTCACTCATTTTCCCCAATATTTTATGACCATTTATTGAGTTCCCGCTCTATGGCAAGTTTTATGCCAGATGCTGGGGAGGTAAATATAAATAAGACCGAGACTCCAATATAGGTAGATTATTTCTAAACTAAAGAAAGCTGATTTCTAAAAGTACATGCATGTATCAATAGCAAGAGACACACATGAAAATATATATTGCTTGTGTAGCAGAAAATAAAACACTGTGGTAGCTAAGGCCCACATATTCCTGAGACCGCTCTCCATCCTGCTTCATGAAACTGCATGTGCCGGGAGTCTTCTGTACAGTAAACCATTCTGGCACCCTTTTTACCTGGCACTGACTAAAGAGATACGGGTGTTCCTTCCCTGAAGTCTGTTCAGGAGTGAGCCACTGAAGAGCAGAAGATTTTGGAGACGTCTCAAAGGAAATTTCTATAACAACCTCTTGATTCCTGTATGAAACAAAACACATTAGTAGAGTACAATTCCATTTAATGAAAATTTTAATTCATAATACATATGGTGAATAATATAAATATATCAAACGAGGTCTCATTATTGATAGAGAAGAAGTTCTAGGGACACTGCGTCCTACCAGGGTAACTTTGCTTCCTGTTTTCCTACCTGAATGCCAACTGCAGGTCCTCTTTGCTCTGCTATGCTGACCCTAACGAAGATGCCAGGGAACCATTACTAGCCGGTACCCCACACTGTGTCACCCAGCTTGCATGTGTGGTATCATTTAGTTCCTGACAAAGTGGGGGAGTGGAAGAAGTGATTTCAGAACTCCAACTACCACAGAGGCAGGTGCTAGGGTATGATACAAAGCAGGGCTGATCTGCAAACTTACTGATCCATGACATGGTAAGTCAAGAAATCAACAGGAAGTACTTAGAAACTTGCAGAGTAATTTTTATGACCATTGGATCTAATAATAAAAAAAGTGTGCCTATTTAATCTCTTCTTCCTAACAATTCATATTTATTGCATTTTACAAAAATATCAGTCTATAACAGACTGCAGAAAACAAAAACTGGCCCTTTACCACAGCTAGTTTCAGAAGCACTAATAATGAGGAACTAGTAGCAGCTTTACTGATCAGCAGAACTGCTGGGGTTTGAATCTGGACTCTCCCACTTACGGGTGCCATAAACTTGGGCAGATTTCTTCACCTGTAAAATGGAATTAATGGTGTCCTCCCCACAAGTTCTGCCTTAGGGTTTCCTTTTTCTTTCTTAAAGGGGAAGGGAAGGCATGAAAACACTGGCTACTAGAAAGTGGGGGTGGATCACTCTTGTCTTAGGTCAGTAGTTTCCACCCCCTTTTCCCTCCTGAATGTATCAGGGGATGAGATGCGCTCCCTTTAGGAAAATTATGGCTGCCATTTTCTTGAGTAAGTTATTTTATTTATCTGAGAGTCCTTTTCCTCATCTGTAAAGTGCAGATCATACTACACAGGTTACTACAAGGACTACAGAATGTACCTAAAGCACTTATAGCAAGATTGGTACACAGTTAACAATTCTGTGCTTGGTATTGTCATTATTATTACCCACAAGTGCCCACAGCTGGCTTTTGGGGCAAAGATGAAGAGTGTACAGCTTGTAAAGGTTTCCCAGGTTATCCCGAAATATCTGTTTATAATGACGTGCCCCATCATCACTCCAGAATTAGGAAGATTATGAATAACTAAAGAAATCAAGAAGTCAGTTACTCAATGTCCTATTCTTAAGCGGTTGCTTTTGTTTTTGAGACAGGTCTTGTAAGGTAGTCCAGGCTAGACTCGAACTCACTATGTAGCCCAGGCTGTCCTCAAACTCACCATCCTCCTGCCCTCAGCCTCCCAAGTGCTGGAATTAAAGGCACCTGCCACCACATCTGGCTTTTTTCTTTGTTTATTTTGTGGTGTAGGGCTGAAACCCAGGGCCTCAGGCATGCTTGGCTAGTGTTCTAGCACTGACCTAGTGTTTTAGGCAATACATTGCTTTAGTATCTTAAAAACATGTAATTTTCAATATAAATTTAAATCTGAACAGTTTAGCAGGTACAGTATGCCATACTACCCATACATGAACACAGAAAAGGTGTCTAAATTATTTTAAAATACATTTCCCCATTACTCAGTTACACAAGACAATAGATAACAGCATTCCCACTTGCTCAGAGCGATAGGAAGAGAGATTTCCATTGGTGATCCTTTGTAACTTTGTCTTTCTCCGAGAGCATATTTAACTTCTTGTCCGTTGATCACCACTTTTTCTATTGTAAGGTCTTTTGTATCCAAAACCTGAAATTAAATTTTTAAGCAGTAAGAAAATAGTTTACATATCAGAAAAACATTAGTATTAGATATAGATTAATTACAATGATTATAGAACCAGTTGCTTATAGAGAATAACATAGAGTGACATCACAGGAATTAAAGGAGGTAGGAGTTAGTCTAGGGCTCATCACTTAAGACCCTAAGCATCCTGGAAATCTTGGGGTTCTAAGATTTGCATTTATACTGTTAGATAATTCTAGGATAGTCACACATATTTTGGGCTCTAACTAAAAGTCAGTCTAAATTAAAATGCTTTTAATTCTGTCTTCTAAAACTTAATTTCTCTATTATGAAAACCTTTGCCTCTACTATATCTTGTTTTTTTTAACTCAAACTCCTTGATATATCTTCCCATATATTTCTTCTTAGAATGTATTTAGTACAACTCCTATAGTACACCTTCATATATAGTATACTCATATAGTATATTTCATATATCTAAAAATTAAAACAACCGTTGGCACTTGCTAGGCAAATAAGCAGACTATATGTCACTACTGTTGTGCTATGTAGAAAAAGCTCACCTTTATAAAACAATTGACAAAATGACGCCGTAGAGGACTGGGAGACTGAATGTGCTTGCCACGGGCAATTAAGGATGACTACATCGGGCATAAAGGAGGGGCATCAAGAATTTGAGTAGTTTTCATCACAGAAATCCCCTGAGGTTAGAAACCAGACCCTTCCGTTACCCCTCAACTAATCTGTTCTAAAATCTTCAACCTTCCTATGCCACCAAACTGTTTCCAATCAACATCAACAAGTCTCCCATATTATTTTTAAGATTTCACTTGACCTTTCTACTCACTAACTATTCTATTTTTCCTTTCTTTCTTTCTTAAACTCCAAGGGCAATCTGTGGTGGCTACTTCTTCCTCATCAGTCATTCTTTTCTTCTCCCTCTTCAATCTGGCTTCTGGCTCCTTGTTACTGAAGGGGTGGTCCCGCTGGCCCACGAGATCTTTTCCATCCAAACACTGTGCCCTATGTCTACTCATAGCTCTGTGGACCATGCCCCTTGGCTGAAATTCCATTGTTGGCTTCTCCGCCATTACACACCAACGGTTCTTGTACTTGGGGACTTCTTCCTCCTCCTTTCTAACTCCTGAATATGGATATGCCCTGATGTTCTAGTCGTGGTCCTTTAATTATTTTACCATATTCTTCACTCCCTAGCTTTTACTTATGCCAACACCTTCAACTAATATCTCTGTGCAAATGACCACCCATCTATTTCTACAGTTGTATACCCTGCCCACGATGTTAGCTGGACATCTGTAATTGCCTACTCAACATCTCCACAGTAAGTACTATCCAACTCATATTTAATAGTTGTCTAACAATGAAGCCACCGTAATTTCCCCTAAATCAGCTCTCTCCTGTTTCTTAATTCTGCTACTGAAACTTTTCAAGGTACCTAAGGTTTGAAACACTCAAATAATTCACAATCTTCCCAATCCCACATTAGAAGGTATTCGTCTTCATACTGTCTTCACATTTTCTTTTCTTTCTTTCTACCACACCCCAGATCAAACCTGAACAGTCAGAATTCCTTGGTGTCATCTCCCTGTTTCTGGCACCACCACCCTCCTCTGCCCATATTTGGATTAGAAAAGCACTCGGACCCTAGAATGCCAAGAAACAGACATTTCCTAGTAACGTTTCCTTCATTAGTAAACTATGAGCGATGAGCACAAGGGTGATCACTAAACATGATTCCCACCTCTTCAGTGTCAACAATTTTGGGGAAGAAATTTCCATCCAGATTTAATTTTATCTTTCTTAATTTTTTTCTTTTTAAGAGTAGCTAAATTTGTTAAGTATCATCTGTTTCCCTCCTAGTGAGCAATTATTTCTTTCAGATTACTTTTTTAGGTATCTCTAACCAGAATTGTTTTATCTTCCTATACTCACATATTTGGAATATATGGTTTATCTTAAGAATAATAGTTATTCCTTTGTACTTTCATATTCTAATATACATATATGTATATCTAGATACCTAATTTGATAATAGAATTTCACTATCTATGTTTATAACACCCCATGCTTATATAGATCCTATAACAATCAAGATGAAGTGAGTCGTTTCCTAGTGGAACACATTCTGTTTTCTGTATTGGCTAAAATTTTCAAATCTGTTTCAGATCAGAAAAATTGGTTAATGACTTTTTCGCGAAACTTTTCTCAAATTCCTTATTGGTCCTGCACTCTCCTAAGGTGCTTCTTGTACTGTAGTATAATGATTTGTTTTCTGTCCTAGACTGAGGGTACTTAAATAGAGAATTCTCCTTAAGCTTCCTGTTCCTGGGGTTTAGCATAATGCTTGAAAAACAGCAGATATCTGTTAATGCATGAAGCAAGTTCTGGACCAAAAGAAAACAGAAAATGTAATTTTTCTCTATATGTCAAATCCTATGCCTCAATCTTCACTTTCAAGTTATATAAGACATTCCCCTTCCAATTTCTCTGACAAATGTTATTAAACAATGAGTCAAAACTGTAGTAAATGAAACAAAGGAAGTTAGATAATTGACAAATTAGTACTTCCAACAAACATCTGTTGAGTACCAATTATGTGCAAGATGAAGATACCTACATATAGTTGTAAGAAATAGCCCTACTTATGGTAGAAAGTTATTGAGGATATAGCTTACTATATTTCAGTCTCTTCTTTGAACACACCAAAATTAAAAAACAAAACAAAACTGATCAGTTTCTGTGAACTTTATAACTGATTCCTTTTTTGCATAGGCTGCTAGAAAGTTCTATGTCAACTCTGTGGCCCAGTTCTTATGTGTATCAGGCTTTATACCAGCATCTTGTTTCTCCTATCTTCATTCCCTCTTCCTCTAAATTCCTGAATTATTTTTAACTTATTACACTGCACACTATTTTAAATTGTAGCCTTAAATTCCTTGTGGAACAAAGTGAACAAAGAAAGCTTTATGCTTCACTTTATGTCTCTATAGTTTCTATTTGTTATCTATAAATTGCTGTGGTCAAAATAAAACCTACGGGGTTATCTGCTAAAACCAAAACCAAAAAAAAACCACCTTGATGTGATTCTCACTTCAGCGGTTTACTAGTGAAGACCAGAGGCTTTGCAGCAACAAAGACCTGGTTCAATCCCTGGCTTCTGCCAGTTACTAGTATATGATCTTGGCCATGACAGTAAGCCCTCTTTGAGCCATCTGAGGAACATCTTGTTTCAATAAAAGAAATGCCTGAAAGCTACCATACAGTATTTTGAGTATCAAACTCAGTGTAAACAAGCCAAAACTTGGAAAGGACTAAAGAAAGCTGGGAATCAGTACTGACAAGCTCCCTTGGCATTCCCCAGTATCACGGACGCCAAGAATGGGGTGGAAGAGAAGAAGCGCTGTCTCCTCACCCATCGCAGGCACTGGTCTTCTCAGCCACACTGTGCAAAGGTGTGATGTAATCTCACTTTGGAGATACAGTTAGCGGTATCATTAACGTAGCCTATATCATATTTAACCGTCGCTTTTTAACTGAATGCATCCACAAATTCAGACTTTTGAGTGTCTCTGCATGCCCAGTGCTATACTAGGAATATGCGATATAAAAAAAGATGAAACACAGTCCTACCTTCAAGAGTCCCTAATATAGTGGGGAAAGAAACAAGCTAACTTCAAACAAATATAAATAAGTAAGATGACGCCCTTGGTCTCATGTTATTGGCATAAACAAGCAATAATTTATAAACAAATACCCTTCCCTGTACAAATTTAACATTATTATAATTCTTGCTAATTTAGGAAACAGACAGGCCAAACCAGAGATTGTATTTTAAAAAACTGCCACTGCAATAAAAGACAGCACGGTACTTCAAGACCAAAGTGCAACATACAAGGAAATGGTTACCTTCATGTTTATATTTTTATTTTCCTTCCTTATAATACTTCTGGTGATTATATATCAATACAAAAAAGTAAGAAAGTTGTTTATTAACCCATTAATGAACTCAAAATAGAGATCTAGCATACAAGTAGGAAAAAGAGACAAACTCCCAATCCTTATTTATACTTGTAATTTTACCCACTTACTTGGCCTCCTAATTTCCCTCCTCAGTACCTGATCTGATTGCTTACTACTGTGTTTTGTAGGCATCACCATACAACACTGCAAAATACGCTGTACTGTCCATCCTCTTCTAGTTAGGAGGCTGATTTTACTCATGTCCCTCTTATTTCTAAAACACTGATCTATGAGATTCTTCAGATGAAAGGTACAATCCCAAACACCATCAGACAGTATGTGTAAGAACACTGAATACAGGTTATAAGGTACAAATAAAATCACTGAATAATATTCCATGAATCTAAACATATCTTTATTCTAACAGTTTATAGAAGTGTATATTTTCTAGGAAGTGCAGTACTCTCTCCTTTGAACTCTCAAAAATTCGTACTGAATCATCCTTAGAAAGCCTGAATGTCCCACGGATCCTTGAATTACTAGAAAATAAGGGTGATAAGCAGCAAAAGGCACGAAGAACCCCGAAAATCAACAGAGAGCGGAGACTGGAAGTTTCAAAGCAGGGCGGAGAGGAGAAGGGACTAGGGCTGGAAATCCTAAGGCCTTCGGAACGGCCAACAAGGAGCTCTCCAAGAACTGGGCAATCCAATCGGCGGTGACCTACGGGGCAGTTGGTGGCGGGTGGGGATGAAGGTGTCTGGGAGGGAAGAGCGGGAGTAGAGATCAAGAGTACGTGGGATCTGAGTCGTATAAGGCAGAGGACTGAGCGATAGGCTCTGGGCTGCGGGCCAAGAAAATGGGGAGGCCGGCAGGGAATCAGCTCCGGGAAAACGGATCGCGTGCGTCCGTGCGTGTGCACGTGTGCACGTGTGTGTGTGTGTGTGTGTGAGTGGCGCGGCCGGCAAAGATGAGCCGTGAAGAGCGAGTCGTGGACCGGGCGCTGGGAAGGGCCCAGGGGCGGGGAGGGGTCTCGCGGCAGGACGGCGGGGACACACGTGAGGCAGGCGTGCAGAGGCACAAATCGGGGTGAAGACGGGGCGCTCCGGACAAGCGGGCTGAGGAAGGCGCTGCCGAGCGAGAGGGCTGCGCCGCGGGCGCAGGACGCGGCAGGGGGCTGCGGCGGGCGGACTCGGGAGTGGGGCTGGGCGGGGACCGCGGCCGGGACGCTCGGGGGGACGCGGGTGGCCGGGGAGGGGCGGGCACGGGACAGCGCCCCGTACCAGGCTGCGCAGATTGTCCTCCTGAGACTGGACGGTGAGCGCGGCGGTCCCGGTCAGCGCCCGGCGAGCGAAGTCCACGCTGCAGCGCAGGTGCAGGTGCTTGGTCCGGCAGACGGAAGCCGGGGAGGCTAGAGAACAGGTATCCACGACCTCGGGCATGGCTCTGGGAGACGCCGCGCGCCGACCCCACCGGCAGCCAGCTTCCGACGGAGCGCGAGCCTGGAGAGAGGAGAGAGGCGGTGCGAGGAGGACTCGCGGTGCACGCCGGGAAAGCGCGTTCCTCAGTCAGAGGCGCGCGGGTGGCGCCGGGCCGAACCACCAGTCCCGTGATGCAGCGCGGGCCGGCGCGCGCTAGGCCACCTGGGAGTGCGGGGCGGGAGGCGGCGGGCGGAGGGCGTCTGTGAGCGGGGGAGTGGGTCGCGGTTAGAAGACGGGCTGAGGGCCTGAGGAGTTGAGCGGGGAGACAAACCGAACACTTCTGCTATGGCTCCAGTAACCTTAGTGGAAGCTGCAAGGGCAACAAAATGCCTGATCAGTTAGCGGTGCAGATAGCGAGGACGGGGCGGGGCGGAATGCGATAAAAGATCTGTCGGAAACCGTCTCCTTGTGCAGTTCCTCGTTAGTATAGTGGTGAGTATCCCCGCCTGTCACGCGGGAGACCGGGGTTCGATTCCCCGACGGGGAGAAGCAAGATCCTTTTAGTGTTTATTCTCTATGTTTTCGTTTTGTAAGAACTAAGATTGTTCCCGGCTTCTGTTGGAAACTCGATACAAGCGAGCTCATTTCTGTCCATTTTAGTACTTGCTGTGCCTATTTCCAGTCCGCGGAGATCTGAAACAGAATAAGCCGACGTCCCCATCTTAGAATGCTATGATTAGCTCAGTTCTGGGTCCTTCCCGAAGAAAATAGAGGATTGAAGAATGCATTGCCTTTAGGGCGGAGCCTCCAGTTTGAAACTGGAGAAATTAGAAGAGGACAGGTTTCAAAGAACCTCAAACAGCTGAGCCTTTGATCCTGAATGCATGAACTGGGGACACGTTGAAGACTTAAGCGGGGGAGTGACATTAACGGTCAGATGCTTGTTACACAGATTCAGACAATGTAAGAATACAGGAGAAGGAGTAAGTGGATGGATACTTAAGAGCTAAGTGGATTTACCTCTTAGGGAAACCTAAAGTGAAACTCTGGTTTTTGGTTTCCAGTGGCTGGGTAATCGCTAACCCGAATAAACCTTATAAAGAGGATAGATTTATAGGGAACATGCTAAGTTCCACTTTGAATGTATGGAGTTTGAGAACCTATGGGAAATCAAGGCAGAGATGTCCATGAGTCACTTGGATATTTAAGTCCAGAGCACTGGGGGAAAGGGCAGTGAGATATGAGAAAGTCCCTTGTCGCAGTGAATGAAATTATGATGACGGGTAAATCTTCAACCCCAGAAGATTGTATAATGAGAAGAGTAGTGAAAAGAGTTGGAAGCTGAGCGAGCACCAAAATTTAATTTTTAAAAACAGGTAGGGGAAGTGAAGCCTGTGAAGTAAAGTAGAAAGCCAACCAACATGGTCAAATGTAGCCCAGAAGGCCATCAAAGTATGAAATGAAAAATTTCCTCTGGGTTTGGTGATATGGTGGGTGTAGGGAAGACCCCGGTTTTGTGGACTTTTGTGGTTTGGTAAAAGGTGGAAGTCACAGAGTGGTGGATTAAGAAATGAGAAAAGGGAAGGGGAACATAAGCCACCCTGTCAGGATGTGTGGTCAACATCAGAGGGGTAGCTAAAGAGTGTTGAGAACGTGGTTTTTAATTTTGGGAGGAGGTGTGAGAGAAACTTTAACATGTTTAGATAGGATGTTTCTGGAGAAGATTTGAGAAGTGTGAGGAAGAGTGGATAGATTGCAGGCTGGCACAGTCCAATTTTCTACCAATAGTGTTCTAACAATGACATTTAGCTCCAGCAACAGAAAACAATGGTCTACATCTGGGTATGCTTGTGTTGGCCTCTGCAAGACAAAAGGGGTGAAAAAAAATTCCAAATTATGAAACCAAATACTTTACATGTATAGGTCTTAATTTCATAGAACCTAAGAATCTATGACATGATCCACATTTACAAATATTTTTGAGGTCATTAAACTGGGAATGACAAATCTCATATAATTGATTTAATAAAATAATACACAATCAAATTGACTTTCTTACCTAGCATAGAGAAAAGATAGATTGTCTTAATGTATGTATGTCAGTATTGTTATTTCCATTATTAACTACCAGGATCTCACAAGGTTTATGCCACTTGTTTTCAAGAAAAATTATCCAGAAGCTGGAGGTGTAGCTTGGTGGTAGAGCACTTGTCTGGCGTGTGTGAGGTCCTAGGTTTGACCCCCAGCAACACAAGGGGAAAAAAGTATCCACAAACAACTACAGGATGAATTCCTCAATTGACTTATAGGTTTATCAAAAGATAATTATACAGTAGTGTTATCTAGATGGCCCCCAAGAGCCTCACGCCCTCATAGGCAGGGCTTTTGGAAGAGAATTGGATCACAGGGAACTATATCTGACTTGCTGTTAGGAGGCGGGCCTGGTCAGAAGAGATGAGACCCTGAGGTGTGTCCCGGAAGGTTCTACTGCATCTCCTTTCCCAGCTGCTGCCTTTGCTCTCTGCTTCCTGGTTGCAATGACTTGAGCAGTTCTCCTCTGCATGACTTCCTGCCGTGGAGCCGGCAGACTGTGGACTGAAAACATGAGTCAAAGTCAACCATTCCTCCGTTAAGTTGCAGGTGTCTGGTGTTTGGTCCCAGTGACAAGGAGAGTGATGAGGACAAAGGAATTCGTTCCTAAAATACCACTGACCCCCAACCAAAGGCTGTACAAAGTTAGCAATTGACAGATCATTGGAATATTATTTAATACCCCACAGTGAATCAGGAATGGTTTTAAAATGAGGGTTTCCAAAAATGTCCAACATCATTGGTCATTCAAGAGATGCAGATCAAAACAACACTAAGAAACCATCTCACTTCAGATAGAACAGCTATTATCAAGAAATCAGCCAATAACAAGTGCTGGCAGGGCTGCGGGGAAAAAGGAACCCTCCTGCACTGTTGGTGGGAATGTAGACTGGTCCAGCCACTGTGGAAATCAGTGTGGAGATTCCTCAGAAAACTACAGCTAGAGGTTCCATTTGACCCAGCTATTCCTCTGCTTGGTATCTTCCCAGAAGAATTAAAATCATCATACCACAGTGATATATGCACAACCATGTTCATAGCAACACAATTTGTAATAGCTAAGTCTTGGAAACAACCGAAATGCCCAAAAACTAATGAATGGCTAAAGAAGATGTGGTTTTTCTGCACAGTGGAATACTACTCTGCCAAAAAAGGATAAGCTAGAGACATTTGTAGGTAAATGGATGTACCTTGAGAACATACTCTTAAGTGAAATAAATCAGACAATCATGAGTATACATAGAATTATTTCTCTGATATGAGAAACCGTAAGTGTAAATAAGGACAAAGGGGTATAATAGATATTATGCAAAAAAAAAAAGATAGTATTCAAAAGAGAGGAGAACTAGATAGGGAAAAGGGGCACAAAGAAGGAAGGTGAAAAGAAAAGTAAGATGAAAGGAAAAAAATGAAAAAATTGTAAATACAGAAGGGTGGGGGAATGGAAGGGGGGAAGTGAGGGGAAAACCAAGATATATCATGTACAGGTACGAAATAACCATGTTGATTATGATTATTATGTATACAATGTACCAATGCATGTTCTTAGTAAAAATTAAAAAAAATGAGGGTTTCCATTCCATCTATAAAATAAGGAGAATATCAGTGTCGATCCACCAAAGGAATCTCTTCGCAGTAAAAAGATGATCTAACACTTTATGAAGAGAAGTGACACACATATTCATAGAGCGGTGTGAACAGAAAGTATTCCAGCCTTGCTGTTGACCTGAAAGACCTCCTCAGACCTTCCGTCCCTGCAGGATCATTGACGTGTCAGTGCTTCCCAGGGCCATCGAAAGGCAAATGAGATCATGGGTGTGAAGTGGCCAGCCCTGTGCTTGGCACAGAACGAGCATATGTTACATGTTCGCTAGCGTTAGTGCTGCTATTGGCTTTCATTTTATTCACTTCTTGTTTCTTGTTTTGTTAGAAAGAGCTTCTAGGAAGAGCTGGCAAATGAAAAATAACCCATGTTTGCTCAGCAGAGCAGATTGTGCCAAATTAGGCCTCTAAAAAGGATTGCAACATCAGCAAAGATCATATTTTCTGAAATGCATTTACAGGAAATTTCACTTGGTGCATGAACACTTCCCTTTATAGAGTATAAACACATTGTTTCCCTGCTTCCTTCACATAGACCTTTCCTTTCTTTAACTGTTCACCATAATTAGCACATATTACTTATATTAAGTGCATTCTCCTACTCTCCACTGCCTGGAAAGAGGTGCGGCAGGCCCTGATCTACCTTTTGGATAACTTCCATTGCAGTGCGCAACTGTATCAGTGACTGAGGCAGTGTGGTATCAAGATGAAAGCCCACGAAACACAGTACATGAAATTCTGGCAGGAAAGTTCTTTCCCTGGGGGAGGGCCAGGAATAACTTCCCAGATGATACAGCGTATGAGTTGGGGCTTGAACTATGAGCACGTTTGTAGTAGGAAGATGGTAGGATTGAGCAAGGGAAATGGGGAGGAGACAGGACACATCGGAGCAATCAAGGCATGGGACTAGAAGCAGAGATGCATTTGGGGGAACAATTCTGGGGGTATAAAATCCTACTAGCTAGTAACACATCTTTTTCTTTCCTTTATGGGCTGTACATCTGGTTTGACAGAGGTCATTAATTGTAAACCAATATTTATTTTTCTTTCATCCTTACTAATAAAACTCTCTCTGTTTAGCTGGACACATGGTTGCACAGAGAAAGACTGCATTTCCCATCTTTCTTTGTATTCACACCGTGTAGTCACGTCCTGACCGATGGAATATAAGTGGAATTGCTGATTATGACTTCCAGAAGATGTCGTTAACTGGAATTTAAAAACAAAACGAAATGAAACAAAACAAAACTCTTTCTCTCGTTTGTTGCCTGAAACACAGAGTCAATGGCTAGAGCTCTAACTGCATTTTGCACCATGAGTTTGGAGCCTCGTGAGCTGGAACGATAAGAGGAGCCGTGACGGGTAGCTGGGTCTCTGGAGGGCTGGAACCCCGTGTGAATTGCTCTGGATTTCTTTTAATTGAGATAATAAACTTCTCCTTTGTTGAAAATGATGTTGTTACAGATTTTCTGTCATTCACAGCAAACTCGGACTTTATGAAACTTGAATTCAATGGGATGCGTTTATCAGTTTTATGTCTTTTCCTCAGTATAGCGGCTTGCCACAATTTTATGGTGGATGATTGCACAAGTCTGACAAATGTTTCCAGATGAGTCTTTCTTTCTTCTCTTTGTGTTATCTATAAAGCATTTTTAAAAATTTAATCATCTCATGCCCTTGCTTAGAATCCTTCTGGGTCTCACCAATATCTGCAGTAATGTTTCATTACCTCTTTCGATTTAGGACCCAGTTTAAAAGTAGAATTTTTGGCATACAACCCAAGATTTAAAAACATGAATTTAGGCGTTTTCTTAGAAGAAAGCTTTGGCAAAATTCAAAAATAATCTATTATTCATAGTATATGACAATACATGGTGTATTTGTATGCTTTGATGATTTAAGTGTGAAAATAATATTAAAACGAAACATGAGTTTCTTATATTGGCCAAGCAATATAAACCCCCAGGTGGAAAGCCAATGTCATTCCACATATTGGTCCACAGTCAAGTTTATGATTGAAAAATGACAGTAGCACCCCCTTTTCAGGGCCACCGGGTCCCTCAGGGTTTTGTTCCTGCTTGGTTTTCTGGTTGCATCTTTGAATCATCCCTGGAAGCTCCATCCACTGGTCCTAGCGAACTTCCTGCCTGCCCCTTCACGCCCCCGTATCTCACAAGTGTACTTCCTTCCATGGGGATGTTATTCTCCAGGGATGTTTGGTTCCTCCTCCTCCTTGTCTTCAGATTCTGCCTAGAACTTCCTTGTCTGGTAATTCCAAGTAGTTCATAACATGAGATTCTGTGGGGTAGACTCGGGAGGAGATCTGAAGGGGACGGCAGGGGCATGGGCTGACAAAGCCCTGTACACCACAGGAAGGCACATAGGACTTAGCCTCTAGGGCCTAGACGTCACCATGGGTCTTAACTGACGTGTGCATGACTGGGACTTGGCCTCGTTAAACCAAAACTCTTCTGGCTGAGGCTTCCCTGAAACAAATGGGTTTGCTGAGCCATCCCAGACGGCAAGAAGTAATGGACTAGGTCCTGGGTCAAGTTCCACACTCCCAGCAGCAAGGCGAGATAGCAGCTAGGAAAACACCCACTAGACCGGAGAGCCAAGAGCACTTTTATAATGAAGAATGGGAGAAGTAAAGCATGAATTGTTTACATTGAACTCACCTCGGCTGTAGATAAAAGAGGGAAGAAGATGTAAGAGGAGCACGTTTGGGGCTAGGAGGGCAGTCCGTAAGGAGAAGTATTTATTGCTTCTGGACTGGCTGGAATTAATAGTCTAGAAAATGTGTAAACAGGAGACCGAGGACTCTGGGGCTCAGCTGCCAGGTAAATTAAGTCTAGGTTTCAGCATGAATTCGAGAGAGTGGGACAGAGTTTTAGTGGCTTAGGACAGGAGTTATAAGTGATTAAGCTCCCTTATCTACCCACTCTACCTACCTCCAGCCTTTGGAATTAAATTTAGGACATCTCAGAATTTTTCTTCCATGACCTTTTAGAAAGATCTCTTTCTGACAGTATGGAAGACATATTTAAGGGGAATATGTGTTGAAGGCCCTGACAAGAGGAAAGAAAACAAATTTTCAAGTCTGTCTCTCCTATTGCCCTCTTTCCTTGTGGCTTTAGAAGATAAACACCTAGTATTTTCAGTTTTAAGAGCTTTACTGGGAGTTAGTCTAGGAATCGTTATAGCTCTGAGGCGAGAGATGGTGGTGGCTACGACCAAGGGCAATGCCAAGACTTCGGCCTGAGAAACTAGGAGAATGTGGTTTGACTGGCTGAGATGGGGCGACTGTAGAAGTAGATTGGGGAGGGAAAGAATAAACTCCGAAGTTCAATCTTTTACATAGCAAGTTTGGATGTCTGTCTATCATCCAAGGGGGACGTTGACTAAACAGTTGGTCATGAGAGTATGGAGTCCGAAGGAAAAGTGGGGGGAGGCTGGAGGTAGAAATTTGGGAGCTCAGCACACAGATAAAACAGGGAGGAGAGGGGAAACTAGCTATGGAGACTGAGAAAGAAAGGTCCCAGATGTGGAAGGAAAAGCAAGGATTATGTGTCTCAGAAGAAAAGCAAGTGTTGCAAGAAGGAAGAAATGCTCACGTGTGTCAGTGCTGTGGTCAGTTAACAAGATGAGGGCTAAGGAGTGTCCACTGGCTTCAGTGACGTGAAGGCCACTAGTGATCCCGAGAAGAACAGCTTTCATGTGTGGTGATGAAAGCTGACTTGAAGTAGATTCTAGAAGAATGGGAAGAGACAGGAATTAAAGACAGAGTGTATAGAGATTATTCTTTTGAAGAGTTTTGCTAGAGAAAGGGGTCATAGGTCATAAAGAGAAGAGTGAGATCAAGAGAGAGATTTTTATTAAAATGGAAGAAATAACATGTTTGTTTGCCACTGGGAATATCCCAGTACAGATGGGCTAAGATGATTAGGTTGATGCGTAGGGGAGGCTTGTCTGCACACCAGAGGTTGGCATACAGGCTACAACTGGAGAAGGCCTGAACTAGGAAACGGACAGTTACCCATAGCTACAGGCTGGGGGCTGGAGTAGGTGGCACAGATTCGTGTGTGTAGGAAGAGAGTGCGAAGCATTAATTCATGGACAACCTCTTCCGACTGTTTCAGTTGTTTGCATGAAGTAGGAAACAGAGTCATCAGTGAGGAATGGAGTTGGGGAGAAATGAGGCATCGAAGGCTTTAGGGGAGAAAAGGGGGTACGAGGTGGCCATTGAGGAGAAAGGAAGACCAGATGGATTTGTTTGGTGGCCGGACATCTCTAAGGGTCTTCTGGAGAGTCTTGGTCATGGATTCAAAGTGAGCCAGGCCAGCATTATGTGTGAATTTTCTCTAGTCACATGTGTCTGCCAGGAGTGATTTAGCCAAGACAGTGTGCAAGCTCAGGGAGGAGGGGACACCAGGGCCATGAAGGACAATGAAGAGATAGAGTCAACAGGTTAGATCAAAACATGGTTGGAGTCAGGATAAATGATTGGGAAAGTCAACGGAACAGTGTGGTTGGACAGTGTGACAAAATACTGATTATGGATGATGTGCTGTTTTGTGTAAAAGGCAGGAAAAGAATATATTAAAAATTTAACCATCCTACTTAAAATATTTCTAGAAAGAGTCTCAAGAAACTCACCATGTCATTTGCTTATGGGGAGGGAAGTGGAGTGGCTGAGGAACAGAGGCAAGAAGTGGAAATTTCAGCAGAGTGACTGTTACAGCCTTTGGGAGTCTGATGTAAGTGAATACGTTTCCTATTCAAAAATTATTTATTAATATGAAGAAAAATGTCACTAGAACCAAAAGCCATAAATGAAACCAAAAACAACCTTCTGTGGCTTCCTGTTTACTTCATTTTTCTATCAGGGACCCACCTAGCACTGTGGCCTCCTTTTCAGGAGTCTCCGCACGCTGTGTGACAACCATGCTTGACTCAAGTTGCCCGGGCTCTCTGCTTTCTCCCCTCTTTCTTAAACCTGGATGTCTTTGTACTCTCTTTCACCCTTCTTCCCTGACCTCGGCCCTGTCAGACCTTGTCTCCCTCCAGTCTGGGGTGCAATCTTGTAGACTCTTTCTCTAAAGGAATAAGGTACAGGTGACTCCCTTTACCTCCTCCCTTCAATGGGTGAGAAAATGGAAGAAATTATTTCAGCTACCTTTCTTGTGTTCAGCTTACAAAATAGTTGAGGCAACTCTGACCCATTTCTCCATCCTTGTGCTAATCTGTTATCGCTTCTGCAGCCTTGTGCAAGAATCCTGTGCTAAGATTCACATCCCCAGTCTGTTCGTCGTGTCAAGTGAAGGTTTGAGCAATTGGGGAGGCCAGAAATGAAAGGAGCATAAAACAAAGTTCTACCAGTTTTATAAAACAGCATCTGTGATCTCTACTGTACACCCTAGCCATGCCCACCTCCGGGGCTGAGAACAGGCAGGGTCAGAGAGCCTTTCTAGTCATCTGTGTCCCCTTCTACACAGATCTGCCTCTCCTGGGTTGGAGCTCAGGACAATCCCTCTTTCCCCACAAAAAGCGTGCTTGAGGACCAGTAGCATCAGCACCTTCTAAAAGCTTCTTCACAAATGCAGATCTCAGAAAACCAGAATCTGCATTTTAACCAGATCTTCAGGTGATTCTTGTGCATATTAAATTAATCCACTGGCTTAGAGGCCCCGAGGATACTTTGGGGGTTGGAGGAAATTTAGTTCACAAGTTAATCATATATGTCAGGACCACTTCTTTTGGGGTCCACTGTCCGGATCCCCCTTTGTACACAAATGTTATTCCCCCAACAAAGCACTTAGGACAGTGTGCATAACTGTCAATCTCCCTACTAGATTGAGTATCCTTAAATCCTGAACTATATATTTTCCCACTCTATGTTTGTTGGATGAATTTACTTATTTGTAAATATGTAAATATTTACATAAATGTGTAAATATGTAAATGAATGAATAAATGAATGACTGAGATTTTATAAGAGGGACGCTTTTATTCAGTGTTTTATTTGGTGTTGACCCTGGGGCAAAAAAGAAGGCCACCCTCTTGGCCCTTCCTAGTCTTCTAATGCCACTAGGCAATATATTTGCATGCGACACCAAATGCCCTCCCTACCTCTTGCTGATGGTGAGCACTTTAAAGCATTGTTATTGAAGCTCACTCTGTCTTAGTCTGCTTTCTGTCACTATAACAAAATTCCTGGGACTGAGTAAGTTATAAAGAACAAGGAATAGAAGTTTATTTGGTTCCTGGTCCTGGAGGCGGAGAAGTCTGACAGTGTGGGGTTGGCACCTGGAGGGAGAGCCCTTTGGCTGCCTCCAAACATGGCAGAGGTGTCATGTGGCTGAACAGATGAAGTGTGCAAATTTGGGTCTCTCGTCTTCTTGTTGTAAAACCACTGGTGCCATCCTGGGGGGCTTCACCTTTGTGACCTCATCTAATCCTAATTTTCTCCCACAGGCTCCACTTCCAAATACAATTAAAACATGAATTTGAGGATTCGGTTTCTAACACATGAGGGGGACATCAAACTACAGCACTGCCTACTTATAAAAGTGCACAGATCATTAGCATGTATCACTCACTGGACTTTATATATTGAGCGCACCGGTGCAGGAGCATCTGGATTAGAAACTGAACATTACCAATGCCCCACTACATCTCCCCTTAAGATCCCTTCAGTTTGTATGGATCCTGCTCCTGGGGGTAATGACTTCCTGTGGTTTGCGTATGACTTTGACTTGTGCTATGTATATTTCCTTTACCTGCACTGAAACGCACACTATGTTCAGCTCAACATTATATTTGTGGAATTCTTCCATATTGCTGTGTGTGGCTCTAGCCTGTGCATCTTCACAGCTGTATAGTATTCTCTGTGTGCATATACCACAATTTCTTTACCCATTCTACAGAAAATGGACATTTGGGTCATTTCTGGCTCTAGGTTATCATAAGTAGGGTGCTGTGGACATTCTAATGCATGTCTGATGATGAAGAGATTGTAGCCAGATTTTGATGGACCACTTTGGAGTCTGGACAGCCGAACCCATGTGGAAAATTTCCCGTGGGACTGCTGCACCCACATACACAAAGCCATTCACTGTGGCAACCAGGCTCGAAGTGTTTGTGGTTTTTCTACGAGTCCAGCAAACAGCTTGGGTAAGAGGAAAGGTGGATGAAGCAAGGTGGGAAGCTGCTATCAAGTTACAAGAGAAAAGTCTTTGTTGCTGCTGGTCTCATTCCACCTCATTCTCCTCTCCACAACTCCCAGATCTTTTCTTAGTCCACCTGGAGGCAAGCTGCCTACGCCAGTTCTTTGCTGACTCAGAGTTTCCAGGCTTGCTTAGGTTTCTCCTACTAAGTAGCCAGTAATACCTCATCACACTCATGCCTTTTGTTCTGAGTTCCGAAAGGATGAGTAGGGTTTGACAAGTATCTGCAGGATTTCCTTTTCAAAACTGTATTTCTATTTCATTGCTTGGCTTCAAGCCCAATTTCTCTTGTTTTGCTAGCAAAGCAGGTTATTTCTGCTTGTCATGAGATGTGTTTTCATGAGTGAAGACCAATTTAAAAGGGTTCCTTCTAAATGTTCTTCCATCTACAAATCAGTATTTGAAGAGCTACTATTTTGTTATCTTTTTACAAACCTCCCCACTCTCTCTCTTTTCTCTCCTCTCTCTCCCTCTTCTTTATTTTCTCTTTTGGTTTTATGAAACAGGGCTTTGCTACGTACTCCGGGCTGACCTTGAGTTCATTATATAGCCCAGGCTGGCCACAAACTCACAGCAATCCTCCTGCCTCAGCCTCCCTGGTGCTGGGATCACAGGCGTGCACTGCCACACCCAGAATAAAAGGTCTCTCTTACTTGGAATTCAGAGTTAATCAAATCCATGTGAGAGACTCAGAGTTGGCTTACTCTATCTTTTCCCACAGCTGTGTCTCAGCCTCCCTCCCTCCACCCTTCTTCTTTCTTTCTTTCTTTTCCTCTCCTCCTTCTCCCTCCTCCCTCTTCTTCTCTCTCTCTCATTATTTGTCCTTTTCTCATCTTTTCTATTTTTAGTATTTTGACAAATTATAGCTGTACATATTATACAGGGCACGAAATAATAGTATAATTGTTTAAAACGATGTGGAACGGCCAAATCGATCTAACTGACCCATCTGTCACTTCAAACATTTGACGTCTTCCAAGATGAGAACATTTGAGATCCACCTTCCCAGTGACAACAAAATGTAGGCACTATAAGCTACATTCACCATATCGTGCAACAGTTCAAGAAAAGAAAAGAAAAGAAAGAAAAGAAAAGAACAGAAAATCGAACTCATATTTCCTAGCTCACTGAGGCTTTGTACCCTGCTGCCAGCAGCACACATCCGTGGCCTCCTAACCCTGAGCTCCCTCCCCTCCAAGCAGCTCTCCCTTGTCTTCCGGATCAGCCCTTCTCCATCACACCGTCCCCACCCCGCACCGGCTTGACCCTTCCAGGTCGCCGTCCCGAGGCCCCTCCCTACCCACTCTCAGCCTCTTCCCTGTCCTCTTTCTACAAAAACACTTTCCCAGTGCATTTCCTTTCTCGTGTGGTCCTTGATTCTTTTGATCATGAACTTTATAGACATATATGTATGAACACATAGTCTTCATTTTTCATGGATTTGATGTTTGCAAATTCACCAACTCGTTAAAACTTGTTACTCAAAATCAATACCCACAAGAGCTTCTGCGGTCGTTCCCAGACCTGCAGAGGTGTGGACAATTGTCACCAGAGTTACAAGGTCTCAACTGAGAACACACGTGGTGACACTCCACCTTCTTGGTGCTGCTCTTCTATTATAAACAAAGATCGTTTTGCAGTCTGGCGTCACGCATTTTCACTCTTTTGTGCTGTTTTGTCGAAGATGTCACTGTTGAAATTCTTCCCCAAGTGAAAGCCGAAGATGTGTTCCTGGGTGCGAGACGGCTGCTGTGAGGGGAGAACAGACGTGTGCTCAGGAGCCAGCTGGAGTCTGCCGGCTGCGGGTTCAATGCTAACAAATCAACAGTGTGTCACATGAAGTGTCTCTAAGCAGAAACGCATAGAAAACAAGGTCGCGGTTCCACTGGCCGGCGAAGTGCTGCGATGAGAGTCTCACAGGAACGTGCTGGCCTTCCTTCTCCCGGGAGCGGCGGTTCAGGGTTCAGGAGCTCCGTGTTTACTGCAACTCTGCAGAGCGTCACTCCCGGGCGGGCACGCAGAGTGCGATGGCTTGTCCTGCAGGCCGGTTCGTGTTGATCGCTGGGTGCTGCTCTCTCGGTCTGCGCAGGAAGTCAGGTGATGCTCCAGAACACTGCTTAGCACCTTTTCTTCTTAGAGCACTGCTTCCCTTCTGTTCAGAGCACATCTTCTCCCTGCTTTTCGTGCCTGTAATATCTTTAATGTCTTCAATAAATGTTAAATTTTCATGTTCATGCACTGTCCCGCCCAGTTTTTTGAACAGAACAGCAAGATCCTGGAAGGGACTGCTGGCCGCCACAGTGTGCAACAGCAGGTCTGGGCAACTTGGGGATGTGGCTCAGTGTTCTCTGGGTTCAATCCCCAGTGTAGGAAGGAAAGAGAGAGAGAAAGGGGAGGGGAGGGGAGAGGAGGGGAGGGGAGAGAAGAAAAGAGAAGGGAGACTAGAATGTTCTGTCTCCATTTTGTGAGGGGATAGCAGGAAGAAAGCCAACTGCAAGGCAGGAAGGGATCCCTCACCAGACCCTAAATCTGCAACGCTTTTATTTTCCCATCTGTGTGGGAAACAAACGTCTGTTTGTTAAGCCCTCTCATCCAAGGGAGCTGAAGCTTACTGTTTGCTCAAGTCCCTCAGCTTGGGAGCGGCACTGTGGGATTCTGAGTTGACAAAGACACTCATTTCGGCTTACATTCCAATTTCTGAATTGGGGTTGCCATCTGCAAAATGTACCCCATAGAACTTTGTATAACCTGAGTGTCCAGAAAAGTCATGAACCTGCACGAGGTTTTCTTCTGGGGCGAGGAAACACTAATTTACTAAGAAAAGTCGAGAAGAGCTGGTGAAAGAACAAAATATAGTTGTCGTGATTATATCTCAGGAGTCACACCTGCGAAACAGACTAGCTACATAAATAAAACTACAGAGCGAGTATTTTTCTGCCTAGCAAACACTTAAATATTTGCTGCGTGTTGAGTCCATCGTGATTGAAAATGCGAAGTTTGGATGGCTAAACGAGAGGGAAAATACTTTCAATGATGTGGAGAAATAAATTTCTGTTGTCTCTAAGCCACTCATTCATGGTATTTGTTGTAGAAGCCCAAATAGACTAAGATATACTGCTTGAAACGCCACACACATTTGCAAAGGAGAATGAGTCCATCACATTGTACACAAGGTGCCTGGGGTCTGTCCTTAACCCTTTAATCCCACCCTTCAACCTGACTGAGTCCCTGGACCACATCTTCAACTGACGATGTCCATCAGCTTTCTTCCTCTGGGCTGGGGTCCATCCCTTCCACCCCGGCCTGGTGATCAGGATAGGGAGTCTGAGGGTTCCTGTCCCCTAGAAGTGGAAGAAATGGCAGCTTCTATAAAGTGATCTCTCCAGCCTTTAGCTAAAATTATCGAGCCTTCAGAAAGGGACACACACCACCACTCTTGTCATGTTCTGTCAGTCACACAGACCAACACTGACTCCAGAAGAGGGGCCTGAACGAAGTCTGAAGCCCCAGATCCCTGGGGACTTCTTGGGGCCTGGCTACTACCCGGAGGTAGGTATTATTATCTCTGTATTCCAGAAGAGGGAAATGAAGCTCCAAAGAATAAGCCATTTGCTCAAGTCCCTCGGCCTGTACCCCGGGCCGTGTCCTTTATCACACTGCCCTGGAGCCTGGCCTCACCACAGAGTTTTTCTCCCCAACTTCCTCTCTTCCCCCACCACTTGAAACAATGCAGTGAGATATAGTTCCTTTTGTTTAGGCCATTTTGAAAGTCACTGTTACTTAAGTGTGGAGGTTGGAGGGTTTCCAAAGAATGAAATATACTGAGAACGTCTGGCCATCGTCCCTCACACAGAACACAATTATGAAAATATAGTACACGGACTAGGAATAAGATGACCAGTGACCTAATTTCAGAGCTCAACATTTACAAAATGAACACAAGGCCGATCGGGCTGTGTGCACATTCTGTTAAATTCCCCTCCTGCAAGGTCTCGTGGGTCAGGCTGGTGGCTCACAGGACAGGGAGGGATAAATTGAGCAACATTTTGCTAAAATAAGTCTGCAAGAGTAGACCTTAGGAAGGAAAAGCTGGAAAGAAAAACTATACATCCTGTGAAAGGTACTGTGGGCTAACAACAGGTAGGACCAATAGAGTGCGATTTATACACGAGAAGGAACTGGAATATGATGTCACCTATATAAATAGAAATTAGGTAAAATTTTGTTCTTTTTGCTCCAATCTTTTAAATTGAATTTGTAGAACATTGCACCAAATCATTGTAAACCATTATTTTATTTTACTTATTAATTTTGTTTTCTTCTTTTGAGACAGGGTCTGTTTAGGTAGTTTGGGCTGGCCTCCCACTTCCAGCAATCCTCCTGCTTCAGCCTCCCAACTGCTAGGATTATAGGAATGCCCTACTGTGCCTGGCTTTTCGCCATTTTTAAACCAGGTTACAGCACAGCATTACTGAATAATGATACTCATTTTATTTTATTGTATTTATTTGACAATTTTTTTTTTTTAGCACTTTTGATGTGCCAAGCCTATTCCAAATGCTTTAAACACATTAACACATTTCTACTAAGCCTGATAAGAACCCTGGGAGGTAGGTACTATGACTGTTCCCATATGACAAGTGGGGAAACTGAGGCATGGGGTGGTTCAATAGTCAGCAAAGATTACACAGCTGGTGAATTTCAGAACTGAGACGCAATTCAGACCAGTTTCTCTGACCCCAGAGCCTACCTTGTAATCAGGCTTTTTGCCTGAGACACAACGATAACACACAATTCATGCTTTCTTGCGATTCTCCATAGACCTGTCTGGCCACTGGGATCCCCTCCCTCCATGCTCCCCCTTCCCCTGCCCACCCAGCCAGCTCCTGCTTCTCTCTCAAGAGTCAGCTCCGATTTAGCTTCTGCTGCGAAGCCTCCTGTGACTCACATCCAGGGTGAGGCCCTGCTTGCTGTGCTTCCATGCCTTGCACACCCTGTAGAGAGAGACATCTGCTATTTTTTGTCTACCTACTATTAAATTGAACAATCAGGAAGCTACTGGCCCGAGGCTGTCTCTGCATAACAAACTGGCAACCTTGTGGTCTGTAAACACACCAAAACCTAATCTAGGAAAACGCTTTGGTAACAAATAACTAAGTTTTCAGCCAATCACAGGCAGCCAGAGGATCAGGCCAGGCCCCAAAAAGGCCTTTGTCTGTATTCGGCCTCTGGAGACCCAGTTCCCACACCAGGCAGCAGGACTCTCAGAGCCCCTTCTGGTTCTGAGTGCTGCCCAACCCGTGAGTCATTCTTTGCGCAAACTCTATTAATTTTAATTTGTCTGAAGTTTTTCTTTTAACACTAGCTTCCAGTCTCCCTTCTCTGCTAGTGGCACCTCTCCACCTTGATCTTTGGAGGTAGAGCGTGTTGATTCAAGCCAAGCCCCATCAGAACATCTAGCAGCCACAGTTCAGGAGCGACTGTGTGACCAACACCGGTCTAAGCAGGAGCTGCTGGGAAGAAACATGAATCCCACTGTGAGCTGGGAGCTGCCAGCGCGCGGGTCTTCACCTGCAGCCTGAGAATGAAGCCAACATGAACAGAGCCAGAAAGGAAGGCGAGAAGTGGGGGAACAGCTTGCGACACTGTGTGATTCTCTAATGCAGGTCATGTGCCTGAATTCAAGACACATTCTTGTGTTTTATGCACTAGTGTGTTCTCTTTTTGATGTAAACGAGTTTGAGATCTCTATCATTTACAACCAAATGAATTTCAGGCGATAGATACATTCATGATGTGTTCATGTGTATGCCTATATCTACCTCATTCTACCAGTGAGTCTCCCTACTAGACTATAATTCTTTGAGGGCAGCAGATACATAATAAATATTTGTTGAATGAATTTAGCCAAAAGGTGTTTTTCAGGGCACCAAGCCCAGAGGAAGAAAGCTGATGGCCATAGTTGGTTGAAGATGTGGTCTAGGGACTCAGTCAGGTTGAAGGGTGGGATTAAAGGGAAAAGGACAGATATCAAAGACCCAGCAAGGCAGTGACCCAGAAGGGGTGGAGCAATAGCTGAATTAAACTTGGGTGCTTCTGTGTGCTTGTGTCTGTGTGTTTTAGGAAGTTCCTCTTTAGCAGCTGGCCTAAAGTAAAATTTTATTTCCCCTTCTTTGCCAGTTTATCACAAGTAGAAAGCTAATGTTAGAGAATCAGAGACTCATGGATGAGCAAATAAGCAGGGAGATCATGAAAAAGAGCTTGTATTAAACAGCTCCTTCAGGACTTCATAAAGACAGGGCTGGTGAGTGAGAGGCCCACATAGTTCCCAGTGAAGGCTACTGCTGGACAGCTTCCTGGAACATCAGCCTGGCAAAGGAGCCGAGCAAAGTAGAGTCCCGGAGACGAAGTTGTCCTCCTCTCCTCCAGCCACCAGCCAAGAGGACACTTGTAAGGCGACCTTCAGAGAATGGGAGCGGTAGCACCCAATGACGAGCCCCGGGACTCGACTCGGTGGAAAGGCAGAATGGGGACTTTCTTCGTTTCTCATTGTCTCCCACAAAAAAAGCAGCCATCACCTCTTTAGGCTCTCACCTGTCCCCTAGGCAAGTCGGGAGGGAGAGAGAAACAGTTATTTTGCTCTGGGATTACGGAGTCAGAGACCAGATCCCAGCTAGCAGGTGCCCTCTGGGCACCCAGGTCTGGAGTAGCCGGGGCGGGGAGGGGGACCCCACACTCCAGGGTAAGGGATTGACCGCAGTGCCCTCCGAAAGCACTTTCTGTGGGGGTGGAAATCTTTTCTGTTTGTGTGGCCCGCTGTGGCAGTCTCACACGCAAGTGGCTATCGATTGCTTGAGCTGTGGCTGGTGCAGTCATGGAGCTAAGTTTTTATTTAAATTGAATCAAACTAGTTAAAAATAAAAAAAATTATTAGTACATGTTTATAGTACACAACTTTTATATTCCTTGTGTGGAGTTGGTATGTGCACATAATACATCTTAATTCCTTTTTTCTTCCCCTTCCCCTCCCCTTCCCATTTGAGAAAGATCTCTCTCTCTACTTTCTATTTTCTATCTTTGATTTTGCTCTTTATTTACAATTTGGATCTCTCATATAAGAGAAACCATGCTATATTTAAGCTTGTGTGCCTGATTTATTTCACTTAATATTACAGTCTCAAAATGCATCCATTTTCCTGCAGATGACTCAAGTTTATCTCTCTTATGGCACAGTAGTACTCCATTAGTGTAAATGCTACATTTTCTTTATCTGTTCATCTGTTGATGGACATATAGGCTGCTTCCAAGATTTAGCTACTATAAGTTCTACTGTAAAGTTCATCATCCGACATGGGTATGCATGGATCACTGTAATATGATGTCCTTAACTCTTTCAGGAAGGTACCTAGAAGGAGAATGGGTCAAATGGAATTTCTAGTTTTAGTTGTTGAAAGTAAAATTTAAACAGTGTTTAGTGGCTACCGTGTTGGACAGTATAGCTCTGCAGTTGTGGTTTCTTTCTCTCTCTCATATACTATTCTACCTGTTACTTATTTCTCCTCCTCCTCCTTCTCTCTCTCTCTCTAAAACAGTCCTATGGGATGCAGACCTTTTTTCTAAAACCCTCTCTTGTCTAGGGCAGCACCCTAACTCTAGTTTTTTACATGCCTCCTTTAAAAATAGTTTTTACCTTTCAATAAAATGAAAACCAAGATCTTCAAGGGTAAAGAATGTGTTTGTAAAGAGTCCTGGTCCCCTGGTCTAAGATCTGATTTTCACAGATATGCTGTCTACTCGTGGGCAGGTTGTTTAACTTCTCAGAATCTCAGGTTTCATCTCTGAAATGGAGATAAGAACACTTATCTTAGAGGGTTGTAACAA
The DNA here is from genome assembly GCA_004026905.1 of Hystrix cristata. Classification (NCBI taxonomy): domain Eukaryota; kingdom Metazoa; phylum Chordata; class Mammalia; order Rodentia; family Hystricidae; genus Hystrix; species Hystrix cristata. The sequence goes on along the minus strand of PVJO010002749.1, from coordinate 26,778 downwards.
AGCTTAAATCCTTTCTCTATGAAAAGTCTATAGGGCAAAATTCAGCACAAATTAGGTGTGAACTCATATTCGCCGATTCTGTTTTCATCCTTAGCCCGACATTTCACACAGCAGGCCCTCAATGGGTGTTCCTGAATGAATGAATGAATGAATGAATGAATGGATTAACAGTTCCACCACCAGGTGGCAGTATAGCCTCACTTGAAAGAACTGAAACAAAACATGGCTTTTCTCAGAGATTCCTGGAAACTCCAGAATCACAGATGCTGGGTCTCAAGAAACAAACTGGGCCTCGCTCCCGCCTGGAAGGGACGTGTCTCTCCTCTCTGCCTGCTCTACTCTGATTGACATTTTCTCTTTTTCCCACTTAACCCGTATCACTCGGCTGACGCTGCCTTGGCCAAATACCACAGATTAGGTGGCTGGACAACAGAGAGTCGTTTTCTTGAAATTTGGAAGGCCGGAAGTTCATGATCAAAGTACTGTCAGGGTGTTTCTAGCCAGGACTCCACCTGGCTGTAGACAGCCACCTTCTCACTGTGTCCTCACAACCTTTCTTCTGTGCCGTGCCTTCCTTCTCTCTGTCTCTCTCTTGCTCTTGATTGAACCCAAGGCCTTCCCACTGAGCTGCATTCCCAGCCCTTTTCATGTTCATTGTGAGACAGGCTTCCTCTGAGTTGCCAGATTGCCCAGGTTGGGCTCAAATTTGTGATCCTCCTGCCTCAGCCTTCCAGAGTGCTATGGTTACAGGTACTCAGCTTCATGTCCAGCTTCTTCCTCTTCTTATAAAGATGCCAACCCTGGCAAATAAGGCTACAATCTGCAATTTATTACCTCATTTAGTCTTCACGATCTCAAGAAGTCCCTGTCTCCAACTATAATCAAATTGAGGGTTGAGGCTGCAATTTAAGAATCAGGAAGAGAGATAGTACAAAACACTCACCTTTACTTCTAATCCCTAATTTCTCACACTGCCTAACAATGTGGCTTTCATTACATAGTCCCTATTCACCCTGCTCTGTCAATCTTTCAACCTTTGTATAGCTTTTCCAGGACTAGTGCTGTTGGTTGTCAACTGAACGGCTCCAGCGGGCTCCACTGATTCTACGGTCAGTAGAGACTTGCACGTCTATCCAACACTTTTGAGGTAGATTGCAATAACATGTTTTGAGGACAAAGAGTCTTTTCCTAATTCACATAATGATGTTGGCCCCTTCATTTTCCTCCATGGTCTTGCTTTCCTCCCCTCTGTCACTCTTTGCCTTCTCTCTACCCTTGTTCCCTTATTTGGGTGGAACCTGCCCCATGTCCACAAAGATATTTCACTCATCACATCACACATTTGCTCACTTGGGTGGGCCAGCCCCTCTGTGGGTACCACATGGCTCCCCCTGTCTTTGTACCTTTAAACCAGCCTGCCTGTCCACAGGAGGCAGCCAACACCCATTGGAATCAACCTCCAATGTGCATGGATCTTTCATGGCCTACCTTTACCTTGGGGCAGACATCAGCACCAAAGGAAGAGGGAAAATAGATAGTACAGCATCATAAATTAACATTTTCAAACACTCATACACAGTTCTAAGCCCTCATTATGTATTACATTCAGCCATCAAAATGACATTCTCATTTTCCAAATGAGGAAACTAAGGTGCAAAGAACATTGCAGAGACTCTTAATTGTTCCCCAATTTCAGTTTTCTCTTCCTTTCTCTACGAAACAGAAACTCCTAGATGTTAGCTAGCCACATGACTGCCTAGACATAGTGTGCATTTCCCAGCTTCCCTTGCAGTTTGATATGGCCACATGACCAAATTCTGGCCAATTGGATGTGAGTAGAAATTATGACTGCAATTTCCAGGTTGCATCCTTAACAGGAAGCCAGTTGCCTTCCAGATCTTTTCCTTGTCTGGATGTGAGGATGGAAATGGGGCGGCAGTGAGCAGGTTTGGACCCGGCAGGGAAGGACCACAGGTGGGGAGGAGCAGCTACAATACAGATGGAATCTGGTTGTTGGCTGAGCTGAAGGGCAAAACCACATTGTGCTGGCCACAGATCTATCCTCAGATTACTATGTGAGCAAGAAGTACGCTTCTATTCTCATTTAATCACGGCATTTTAGGATATCTTTGTCATGTGTCTTAACTTTTATTCTAACTAGTATGGAGAGGTTGAGTAACATGCCCCAGATCACACAGCTAAATAAATGGCAGTAAAAGGAGTTAAACCCAGGCAGGATTTGAATCCAGAGTCCGAGCGCCTAACCACTAACCGTACGATGACAACGACTTGTTCCTCACAAAGTTTGTAAGCTCCAGGCAAGAAAACGCTGGGCATCCACGGAGAGGGAGGCGGGCCCTAAAACATCAGTCCGGGTTTCCTCTCTGACTGCGGCAAGCCCCATTATCATTCCTGCTTTGGGGCACTTGGGATCTGGTTAAAAGCAAACGTAACGTAAGAGAAGCAGCACAGAAAACCATCAGGACCCGTGGACGGCTTGGGACCGTCCACCTAGCTGGCCAGGGGAGTGGAGAGAAAGCGGACATGGGACAGGTAAAACGTGGCGGGATGTGGTGGAAGGGGATTAAGAGTGCTTCTGTTTGAGGGAACAGAGGGAAAGAAATCAGGAGGGTGCTGCCTCCCTCGATGGAAGGTGTAGTTGGCAGATTAACACGCACCTGGGCCTTGTAGAGATGTCTGCATCCTGATTCCTGCGACTTACATGGCAAAAGGAATCTGCAGGGGTGCTTGTTAAGGATGCTGACGCGGGGAGATTATCTTGAGTATCTCACCTGCGGGGACCTGATAAGAGGAGATAAAGGCATTGCTACGTCTCTGGCTTCAAAGATGGAGGCCAGAGCCTCTAGCCAAGGCGTGCGGGCAGCCCCTAGAAGTGTTGTCTCCAAGGCAGTGAATCCTGCCAGCATTTTAATTGTAGCCAAATCAAACCAGTTTTGGAGTTCAGTGCTGTAGAACTGTAAAATAATAAACTTGTAGGTTTTTAAAGCCCAAGTTTGTGGCAGTGTGTTGGAGAAGTGGGAGGAAGTAGTACAGGGTGTGTCCAGGTCCTTGTGGGAAACAATTGACACACATACAGGGTTCAGCTGATGGGAATTTAATGGGACTATGTTTGACGGAGGCCAGGTGGTCTTATGGGTGCAAAATAAGAAAGAGAAATCACAAGGAACGCACGGCAGGGAGCCAGTACCACTCTGGGGCCTGAAGGGCAGGGGAAAGGGGTGAGGGACAGTGCTGCTGGGGTCCCTGAGAGCTGGGGTCATGGGAGAGGTGCCCAGCAGAAGCTGCGGCCACAAAGGCACTGCGAGTCCCACAGACCCCACCCTGGGGGTGTCTCTTATGCGCAGGACAAGACTTTTGTCCCTAAGCAAAGACTCACAGTGGATTCCTTACTCAGCCTCTGAGGTCAACCCAGATAATATGGTTGTCTCTCAATACAGGGTGTCAGGGAGGGGCTTGCTCCTAGGGCCCCCTGGGATGCCCAGACTGCTGATGCCCAATTTCCTTCTAAAAAACAGCGCTGTATTTGCATATTATCTATGCCCATCCCCTGCATACTTTCAATCATTTCTAGGTTATTTTCTAATACCTAATGCAGCTTAAATGCTATGAAAATGCATTGTTCAGGGTATAACAACAAGAAAAAAAGCTTGTACTTGCGCAGTAAAGATGTGATGTTTTTCTTGAATGTTTTTGGCCCATGGCTGGTTGACTCCTCAACGAAGAGGACAGAGTCTGTTAACGCTTGACTTAATGGGCAAAGGAACTCAAATATACCCACGAGTCTGTGTGTGTTTTCACTCTTGATTTACGTTTGACTTCATTTGGAGTACACAAAAACGCTTTTGATGATTATGATTTATGCTTTTTATTAGTTCTTTTTAATGGGAAAAAACATATGTAATTAGATCATACGGTGTAAATAGAAATGCAGTTACCCATGCACGCAAGAGTCTAGCTCACTGATAAAAGCTACAAGTGGAGACACTCCATGCGCCGTGGGGCAGTGACCCACGTATTTCAGGCAAAGTAGCAAGGGGAAAATGTAAAGTTCTCTCGTTTTAATATCGTAGTGGTTACCCTAATCACATCTCCAGAGTCATGCGGCAGAAGTGCAAAGGGGAGTGAGTACTTTGATGTTTTCATAGTTTCCTTCTTGGTAAATCAGTTTATATTTTCGAGGCAAATCTCATCTTACAATTTCCTGAGAACTTTAGTTTTCTGTAAAGTTTACCTTTGCCTTTTCCATCTCTGCCCTCAGGCATTCAACCAACATGGTACATGTTCGTCTTTCCACGTTTAAATGAAACATCATACAGAAATGAGGCATGCGATGCTGGGGCTGAAGTCCCCTCCCTGCAGTGTGACATTCTTCTGAGTCTCTGTTTTCTCTCAGACTTTTCAATTGTCCCTTGATCTATATTAAATACATTTACATTTGAAGTCTGGAGGTTATCTAAGTGGAAACAGCTTGACTCTATAACAGAAAAAAAATTAGAATAAAATAATTACAAGCAAATTGGAAGAACAGTCAATTTTGCTCAATTCAATAATGTTTAGAATTTGTTAGATTGTCATTCATTATTACTTTGCATTTCTGATTCTTCAGCCAAAAGTTCTGAGCCAAATCAAATCTGTTTTTGTAGATGAAGTTAATGAACTTAACAGAATAACTTAAAAATTTTTTTAAACCAAATGAGTCCATTTGGATCTCACCCACATTTGTCATGATTTGGATCTGAGTTGGTCTCAAGTTTATTTTTTCAGTCAATGGGTTGGGGGAGAGGTTTGCTAGAAAAAAATGTAAACAACTTACTTAAGAAGCCAAATGGCATCCAAACACCTGAAAAATCTTTGATATTATCAATTTACCCATAATTCATTTACTTTGTTGAGGATAAACGATCTTCAATGTCCCTAACTTCGTGGACTTTTACTCAGGGCTTTGTAGTTTATAAAGCATTTCTATACATCAGAACTTTGTTCTCACTATATGGAAGCATTTGCCATTTATTCATTTGGCAAATACCTTATTGAACACTCATATGTGACAGACATTGATTCAGGTAATGAAAAAACAAACTGCAGATGTAAGCTGGGACCATACCCAGGATCTGTTCCCTACAGTTGCCCACCCACTCTCTCCCTCCCCAACGAGAGAGCAAACTGCAGGGCTCTGTAAAGGACAGAGTGTGTGTTTTAGTTATCGGATTCTACGGAAGATCCAGTGTCTACATCTGAGCTTGGTGTGTAGAACACACAGAACATATTTGGCGTGCACACAAATGTTTGTTGAATGAAAAACTTCTGACTCCAACTCCAGGGCGCTTTTACTATACCACAGGTGACACTTGTTTAGACATAATTCTACATTAAGGCCTGAGCTAAGGAGTATATCTCAGATAGTCCTCAGAATTACTCTGAGAGATGAGTACTTTCATTATCTTCACCTTGTGGACAAGAAAAAGAGAGTTAAAAGTCACTTGCCTGAGGTCATGTGGAAAAATCAGACTTTGGGCCCAGGAGTGTTTAATTCTGATGGCTGCGTTTCTCTACTGCCTTCTCTCTCCTCTGCAGCTGACTCTCAATGGCTAGCAAGCCACAGGTGTGGCCAGAGGGTCAAAGTTGACCTATTAAATGAAAATGTCATAAGAAGTTTGTAAAGAACTCAAATCTTTCTTGAAATTGTTGAACCACTGAATTGACTAACTTTCCATCTATCCTATGTCAGGACTTATTTAGTAAGATAAATTTTCCATATCATGCAGGCCATTTAGAAGTTTGTCCCCTGCTGTGAAATGTATGTTCTCAAGCATAAAGAAATCCTCGTATCAGGGGAATCCCTGATTACCTGTGTTTTCTCAAGCATAAAGAAATTACATGCCACTGTAAGTATATTCAGACATTTACTAACTCATATTGCTCTTCTCTCTACTTCTCATCCCCAACCAAAGCAATCTGCATCTGAAAGTTTTACTCTCCTTCACTGTCATGTTCAGGAATTACTAGGCCTGAAGCGAGTGTGTTAGGGAAACACACGACCAGCCCTTTGCAGGAATGAGGGCCTCCTGCGCAGCTCTTGGTCCCTGGGAGGCTTCCTGCTTGGAGACTAGATGATCACATTGAGCAGGTGGAATGAAGTTGAACCTGAAGCTCAATTTCCAGGCAGCCAGGAACTGGACTGTGATAGAAGATGGTGCGAGCTGTGATTTGCTAGAGGCCAGAGGCTGGGAGATCCAGGAATGCGTTTCCACGCCAACGGCGCCCCCTGCCGTTCAGCGCTGCACCACCTGCATGGTGTGATCCTAGGAGGCCATCTAAGAGGACAGGACGTGCAAGGGCAGGGTCTTCGGTTACTTCCGTCTCCGCTGATTGCTTCAGCCAAAGCGTCACCCTTAGCCCTACACCCTCAAAAAGGAGTGAGCTCGCACTAGCAAGACTGTGAGGTGGGCGAACTCTTCAGTCCAGTTTGAAATGAAAGCGAGGCTCTGCCTTGAAAGTAGTGGCAGTTTCTTCTGTGCCGCAGAAGGATTTCAACTTGGTATTTTTCGTTCGTTGATTCTTAGTTACTATCTTTTGTGCAAGCAAGTTCTGTTCAGAAAGTCCTTGTCTACGCCTGTGACTTCAAAAGTTTCACCGATTTTATCTTCCGGCAGGTTAAGTGTTTCTTTTAGTATTTAGATCACTGATCCATTTTAAGTTTAGTTCAGTACATGGTGAGATATGTGGGTCTAGATTCACTCTTCTGCATGTGGATAGCAGTTTTCCCAGCACCATTTATTGAAGAAGCAATCTTTCCTCCAGGCTGCGTTTTTTGCCCCTTTGTCGAAGATCATTCAACAGTGAAAAGATAACCTACAGAACGGGAAAAATATTTTGCCAGTTATTCCTCAGACAGAGAACTAATATTTAGGATACAAAAAGAACTCAAAAAAAATTAGACCTCCCCCCAATAAAAAACTCAATCAAAAAATGGAAAAGTGAAATAGACACTTCAAGAAGTACAAATGGTTATGAAGAAATGTTCAATATCACTGGCCATTAGAGAAATACAAATTAAGGCAACACCAAGACTCCATCTCACTCCCTTAAGAATTAGCTACTATCAAGAAATCAAATAAGAACAAATGCTGGCGAGGATGTGGCGAAAAACGAACACTTCTACACTGTTGGGGGGGAGTGTGAACTAGTGCAACCACTGTGGAAATCAGCATGGAGAGTCCTCAAAAAACTAAAGCTAGAAATTCCATTTTACCCAGCTATTCCCTTCTCGGTATCTTCTTGAGAGAGTTTAAGACATCATACTTCAGCGAACTGTGCATAAACATGTTTATAGCAGCACAATTAATAAAAGCTAAATCTTGGAAATGACCTATATACTCATCAACAGATGAATGGATAAAGAAAATGTGCTTTTTATACACAGCGAAGTACTACTCTTCTGTGAAGAAAGATAAATTTGAGTCATTTGTAGGAAAATGGATGCACCTTGAGATCATAATGTTAAGTGGAACAAATCAGATGCACAAGCTTAAATATCACATGGTTTTTCTTATATCAGAAAGTCAAATTACAAATAAAGAGGAAAACAAATGATAAATAATAGGAAGAGGGAGGTAGAACTTTTTCAAATCAAGAGATGGAGGGATGAGAAAAGGAATTAAGATGTGTTATGTACATGTACCAGTTCCACACAAGAAAGTAAACATTATGTACTGCAAACATGTGCTTATCCCAAAAAAGTTTTTAAAAAAGAGAAAGAAATGGCAAATCTCCTCTGCTCCCCTCTTGGCAGATGGGAGCGTTTGCCTTCTTCCGCTGTCGCCATCTGTGTACCCACTGATGAGGGGCAGGCGAAGGTGAATTCCCACTCACTTCCTGTGCAGCTGAACCTACCTCGGACTCCCCAAATTGTTTGCCAGACCAGCCAGTTAGTCTCCCAGCCCTTCCCAAAGCATCACAGGGAAGCAGTATCACAACCTGCTGCGCTGCATTATCCCACTGCTGAGCGCTGTGGCTCTTAATGCCCACCATGGGACAGGAGTTATTCGCACACAGCTCTTTAGCCCTTCCATGAAAACTGAAACCAGATAGGAAACAAGGGGAGACCGGATAGAAGAGAACTGTATTTTCCGAGCAGAGCACAACACTTTACCTTAATTTGTGGGTTTGTTCATATGAAAGAAATCTTGTCAGGGTTAAAAGAATTGACTTGCTGTAAGTTATCCACTTAACAAAGTATCTTGATTTAAAAACAGGATCAGTAGCAGGACCTCGCACCCCCTAGACCAGGATGAAAGGTTACCTTCAGGAGATCCAGCTCTATGCAGGGAAACCCCAGCTGTGCCCTGTGCGCCGGTTGGAGGGCTTTCCACCTTCTCAGATTCTCCCTGATGCCCAGTGAAGGTATATTTACTTGGGGCCTCTCCTGGAATATTGCATCTTCTCTGATACCTGAGCAAGTAAGGCTGGACGGAGTGGTGGGGCGGGCTCGAGGTGAACAGAGGAAGAAAAATACTTGTTTCTCCACTTCTCTGCCCTGTTACCACAACTGCTCTGTGTCCTGTAAGGCTGCATGTGGCGGAGAGTTCAGTTCCTCTTGATGGGCGGGGTGGCAGGTAAGCCCAGGAGGAAGCCCATTCTGGACAACACGCAGGCAGGTGGCGGGGAGGCTGATTGTCCCATCAACGCTCAGGGCTGTCAGCACCTTGGTGAGTTAATATGAGGGCACACGGGACGGAGTCCCTGAAGGTCAGCTGTAGCCCATCTTCCTCCCCTGGGCTTGGTGCCAGCGACTGCTCAGGACGCACCTGCCCAGTGAAGGGTTACTGAGCTCTGCGCCACCCCGGCAGCTCCAGATCTGTCCCCCCAGATCTTCTTGCTTTGCTCCTTTTCATGCAACCTTTGCAAAAAGAAGCTTTAGCTCACAACCGACTCCCAAATCTTGAACAAAGGGGCTTTTGCCTGCCGGCACACTCCCAGCCGAGGAGCTTCGGGCTTTGTGGCGAGCTGGGGACCCCTGTCGGCAGCCAGCGGATGCAGGAAGCTGGAGCCCACAGGCTAATAAACTGCTGCCAGCCGGGCAGTGCAGGACGCAGCCCCAGATTGTCTGTAGGCGAGGGCCTGGTCGCTCTGGACAGGAAAGAGTCGGGGTTTCTTGAGAAGGAAGGAGAGGCAGGAAACCTCAAGGCACTTTGCAGCCCAGGGCACCTCCCCGAAACGATTCATTTGCTCAGTCTGAACCCAGAAACTCTCTGCAGCCGTCTCTGCAGCCCTCTTACCTGCACGTCTTCAGTTTGCCGAGTCACCGACACGGTGCAGCCAGGCTCCCGCGCCGGCCCTGTGCGTGGGCCAGACGCCCAGTGCCACCTCCCTTCCCTGTGCCCTGGCTCCAGCCTCTCCAGGCGCGGCAGGCTTCCCACCCCGACGGCGCGGGGTTTTCGGTGGGAGTGATGACAATGTCGTGGAACTGAGCGAGGCAGCAGTACAATTTTGTGGCTGTACTAAAAGTCACCGAATCGTGATTAAAGATGATGGGTTTTGTGTGATGTGAAGTTCATCACAATAAAAAAAGGTAAAATGCTATTTCCAATAAATGCTGGCCCAGATCTCAGACAAACAGGTTCAGGGAAATAGTCGCGGTGGAGGACTACGGAAATGCCCGGGGCTTGCTGCTGGCGTCTGCCCTCCTCACGGCCCAGGACTGGGGGCGGCAAAGACCGGAGAAGCGCGCTGGGTGGGAGGTGGGGCCGGCGGGGGGCTTCTCCGCAGTCAGGCGTCAGGTTGCCATTGAGCTATGAGGGTGCTAAGGTTGAATCACCACAGAACAGCAGCATTTCTTTTTGTAGAGTGTCCTTTCGGCTGCGTTGGTGACGACTGGCCACTCAGGTTCCCTGCACGAAAAACGCGGAGCTCATCCCATGTGCAAACAGTGCTGTTTGACAAGCGGCCCCAGAAGAGTCACAAGGCTGAATGCAAATAAAGAAGGCATTCCGCGGAGGGTTCATTTCCGGTCTGGCTTCTGTAGAAGGTTCTGGAAGCATCTGCGCCTGAGGTAGGATTGTCAGAGAAAACACGGGATTTGAATTTCAGATAAAGAGCAAATACAGCCAGGCATGGGAGTGCATGCCTGTAATCCCAGCACTTGGAAGGCTGAGGCAGGAGGATTGCCGAGTTGGAGGCCAGTCTGGGAGTCATAGTGAGTTCAAGGCCAGCCTGAACTACATGGCGAGACCCCTCTCAAAAAACAACAACAAAAAAAGCAAATACTTTGAAAATTGTTTTGTCTTAAATTGACAGAAATTAATTATGTATATATATATTTATGGTGTACAGTATAATGCTTTGAAATAAACATGTGGAATGGCTGAATCAAGCTAGTTTACAAATGTGTTACATATTTACCTTTTTTGTGGTGAGAACATCTAAAATCTATTCTTTGTGATTTTTAAGTACATAATGCAGTGTGATTAAGTATCATCACCATGTGTGCACTCAATCTCTGAAACTCATTCTCTCTGACATTTTATTTCATTGGACCAGTATCCTCTCACTTCCAGCCCCTGGTGACAACCCTCCTACTCTCTGCTTTGATGCGTTCGACTTTTTTTTTATTCCACATATAAATGAGAATGTTGTATTTATCTTTCTGTGACTGACTTATTTCACTTAATATAGTATAATATCACCCAGGTTTCTCCTGGTGTCACAAATAACTGGATCTTCTTTTTTAATGCCATGTATATCCACATGTTTGTTATCTGTTCATCTGCTCATAGACATGTCGCTTGTCTGCCTGTCTTGGTTAATGTGAACAGGGCGGCAATGGACATGGAAAGGCAGAGGTCTGATTGTCATTCCTTTGGCTATGTATATCTAACAGTGGGATTGTTGGATCACATGTGTCTCAGTGTGCTACTATAATAAAATACTTAGGACTGGATAATTTATGAAAAACAGAAATTTATTTTCTTATAGTTCTGGAGGCTGGAAGTCCAAGATGTTGACACTTAGTCTCTGGTGTGGGCAGCTATTGGCCTTCAGGATGGTGCCCTGCAGCAAAAGAAAGACCAACAGAGTGAAAAGAAAACCTACAGAATGGGAAAAAAATTGCCAGCTTTCCCTCAGACAGAAGACTAATATCTAGAATACATACAGAACTCAAAAGAATTAGACCTCCCCAAGATAAAAGACCCAATCAAAATAAATGGGCAGGTGAAATGAACAGATACATCACAGAAATACAAATGGCCAATAAACACATGAAGAAATGCTCAGCAAATTAAAACAATGCCAGTATACCGTCTTACCCCACTGTCAAGAAATCGAATAATAACAGATGCTGGGAAGGATTGGCAAAAAGAACCCTTTTACATTGTCAGCGGGAATGTAAACTGTACATCCACTGTGGAAATCAGGGCCCCATTCTCCTTTTTGGGAATCTTCCTCAAATAGTTAGGCATCATATTTCAGTGATCCATGCATACCCATGTTTATAGCAGCATAATTCATAGTAGCTAAATCTTGAAAGCAGCCTATAATGTCCATCAGTAGATAAATGGATTAAAAAATGTGGTATTTGCACACAGTGGAGTACTACTCTGCCATAAAAAGGACAAACTTGAGTCACTTGTAGGAAAATGAATGTACTTTGAGACCATAATGTTAACTGAAATAAATCAGACACACAACCTTACATACCACATGATTTCTCTTATATGAGAAACTCAAAGTATAAATAAAGAACAAAAACAAAAGATAGATAAGAAGTAGGGAGATAGGTTTTTCTCAAATGGGAAGGGATCAAGAGGGAAGGGAAGGGAGGAAAGGGAAAGGGGATGAAAAAGGAATTAAGATGTGTGTGTGCACATACCATACTCCACACAAGGAATATAAATATTACGTACTGCACATATGTGTTGAATTTAAAAAAACATGGTGCCCTGTTGCTACGCAGCATGAGCGTGGAAGAGACCAGACCAGCTCCCTCAAGCCCTTTTATGAGGGTCCTAATCCCATCTATGAAGGTGGAACCCTGATAATTTAATCACTCTTAATACCACCACAATGGGGATTGAGTTTCAACATAAATTTTAGAGAGTACACTTGCAAACTACAGTGGTATGGTAGTTCTATTTTTAAATTTTTTGAAGAATCTTCCATACTGTTTTTATAGACTGTACTAATTTACACTCTTACCAACAGTGTCCAAAGAAGAAACATGGATTGAACATAATTATATCGCATGCAATATTTGGGATATACTATAAAAGTGTTCACCTTTTATTTGAAATTCCAGTTTAATGGAATGCCTTGACTTTGTATTTGCTAAGTCTGGCATTTCCATAAAGGAATCTCTGAACTCTAACTGTTGGGACTTCAGGCTTTGCCTGGGTTGTGTATTCATGGAATCACTGGCCTCTGTGAATACTCAGTCTCCCAAATGAGCATGCAGCTTCAAATACCATCAGCCTCAAATTTGTAACAAATAATCCGGGCCTAGTTTTGTTCATTGGCACCCTGCTGGTGGCAGTAGAGGCCTCTGCGCTTCATTCTGGGTGGGAAACAGTCAACCACCGAACTTTCCAAACAGAAACAAGCTGTGATCTGCGGTAGCGTGAAAGGGGTGCGCACAATCCACCCTCGCAGCCCGGCTCCTCAAAGGACCCGTGTGCTGCAGGGACCCGATTCTACTAGAAAACTTCCCAGAGTGCCTCAGAGGTTGGCCCTTCTGGATTTTGACATTTCCTCCAGCCTTTGTTCTCCTGGGTTTTCTTGGGCCGTTAGAAAGAAGTCACAACAGAGTGGGGAACTCTTTTACAAACAGTAAGGAACACCTCTCCTGGGTACCTTCCCAAGAGAGTCAAAGTCATCATATTACAGTGATTCATGCATATGCGTGTTTACACCAGCACAATTCATAATCACTAAATTAAGAAACTGACCTATATGCCCGTCGCCAGATGAATGGACAAAGAAAGTGTGCTCTCTGTATACAATGGAGAACTACTCATCCATAGAGAAGGATAAATTTGAGTCATTTGTAGGAAAACAGATGGATCCTGAGACCATAATGTTAAGTTAAATAAATCAGACACACAAGCTTAAATATAGCATGGTTTCTCTCATATGAGAAACCTGAAACATAAATAATTTAAAGAGCAAAATAAAAGAGGCATGGTAGGGAGCTGGAAGGTAGACTGTATGGAGATGGGAAGGGGATGTGGGGAGAGGAGATGGGAGGGTGAGGGGGGAAGAGTGAGTAAAAGAGTCAAGAAGCAGTGTGCATAGGTACCAATTCCCCAAGATGAATGTAATCATTGTGTGTAGCAAACTCATGGTAGTATCAAATAATTCATTAATTAACTACTAGGAAGGAACTCAACCCTGCTCGTTATGTTCCTGCGGCTACAAGTTCGACAACCGTCGTTAATGCCCATTTGAAGACCTAAATGCAAGTACTGGACAACAGGAATGAACTCTGCTGCCTTCTAACCCCTGGAAATTACTGGCAGGAATAATAATTCAAAGCACCCTTCTACCTCATTAAGCTCATGAATTGGCCCTTGTATACAATTGCTTCAAACTGTGAAGGAGAAAATGAAAAGGCTTGAGTCTCAGGAGGAGAACTCCACCTTGCCCATCCAAAGTCAAACAAATCCACGCAGGCTGGGGTGGCCATCTTGTTTCATGTGTCCCTTGGTAGAGGCAGTCTGCCAGACCCCCGAAACACAATACATTGGCCTGTGCTCACAACACCAGTATTCACTGCTGAGAGTGTCCCCTCCTACCACCCATCCCTAAACACCCCTTCCTGGAAAATGTGATGGCGAAGGGGTGGGCGGCCAACACCAACACCACCTGGCCCTCGGCAGCAGACCTGGACGCTGGCCCGGAAGTGGCCTGGTCCCTATCCACAGAGAGCCCCTCAGAGACCGCATGGGTGGCACATCCTCCTTCTCACAGCTTCAGCTTCCTGCGGGGCTGCAGAGTCACCTTTGTTGGCTTGGGTCTGTTTGACCTCAAATGACATGGGAAATGGAGGCCAGTGAGTGAAATTGGGAGGCTGAGCTATGGTATGCTGCTATCTGGCATGGGGTGGGATGCATTGTCCCTGAAGAGGGAGGATCACTTCCTACCACACCCAGCTGCTACGTGGCCTTCCCAGGGGCAGTGGGCCACTCCCTTCCCCCATCTGGCTGAGAACAAACACCTCACATTGCGGCCTGCTAGCTGTCGGAGGTAACCTGAACTCCACCAGGAGCTAACACTCAAGTCTTTGTCTACTGCTTTAGGGAGCCTCAAATCCCTTTAGAATAGCTCAGTTTGGGAGTCTGTTTTCGGGAGGATTTGGGTGGATGCAAAAGCCCACTTCCAGAGATCCGCTAACTGAACCGCTCTCACCAGCCGCTTGCTGAAATCCTATGCTCAAAAATGTTAGTAATCCAGAAATCATGTAAATGTTCTTAGCATTCCAAACTGGAAGTGATTCCATCACCTGTGCCTTGCCGGACACCGTACCTGGCAGCTTCTCCCAGGTCCCAAAGGAACAAGAATATCAGTGAAACTTGGCTCCCCTCAACATGGTCCCTGAAAAGATTAAACAAAACAAAAATTTAAATACTAGGAGGTGCTGCTCAGTGGTAGAGGGCTTGCCTAGCATGCTGGAGGCCTCGCGTTCCACACCCAGGACCACACACTTACGCACACAAATTTTTAAAAGTATGTACTTAATCCCCCCCAAAATGTTAACTATGATGTCTTCTTTTTTTAAACTATGTTGTATTGTAAATATACACTAGTTTTAAAAAATGGGAGACTCTGACATAATTCACAGCCTTCCTTCTTTGACAGGCCCAGTGGGAGTAACTGGATTTCCCACTCACACGATGTTGAGACTCTGCTTTTTCTCAGGTTCTCTCCACCTGCCCTCCGGGGAGGGTCTTTTGCATCCCATTTCTCCTCAGCTTGGGGGTCCCTGTGTATCAGTCTCCCCACCAGGAAGGTCTCGGCTTCAGACTTCATCTTCACCCACACAGGCAGTTTTCCTGACCATCCCTCCAACCTGAGCTCAGTTCCGGTTCTAACTCCTCACTGCTCTTGTTACCATCACAGCATTTCCTACAAATGGCATTTTCATCTTTCATTATGTGACCATGCGTTCAATACATGGCATCTTCCCAGGCTATAAGCTCCATAAGAATAGTGTCGTGTGTTGAATTGTATCTTTCCCCCCAAAAATGTGCTAAAGTTCTAGCCCCTATTACCTCTGACTATGACCTTATTTGGAAATAGGATGTGAGGTAGGATGGGGTCGTCGTGGGGCAGGGTGGCCCCCAATCCAATATGCCTGGTGTTGTTATGGATGGCATGGCAACACAGACATGCAGGGAGGACACTGTGTGGTAATAAAGGCGGAGATTGGGATTAAGTAGCTTCAAGCCAAGGAATTGCCACCGGATGTGACCAGACGCTGGGAGAGTTCCCTACAGCTTTCAGAGAAAGCGTGATGCTTCTGGCCTTTTAGTTATGGACTTTCCAGCCTCTGTAACTGCAAGATGATTCATTTGTGTTTTAAGTCATCCAGTTTGTGGTACAATCATGTGTCACTTAACATTGTGACAACAGCCCTAGGACATTAATGAGTGGGGATGGCATCTGTTTTGTATACTGCTATATCCTTAGCATCTAACCCAGTGCCTAGCATATAGTAAGTGCTCAGTAAATACATATCAATGAAGGGAGAGCAGCCCTGAGGATTCATCTTTGAGAAACATTACTGTTATAAAATGCTTAAAACAGACAATTTACAAGGAGGAAAGCTTAATCGAAGCTCATCTTGGCTTTGACAATGTTTTTGGCGACCCTGGCAGTTTTGAGGAGCACAGGCTAAGGATTTTGTAGAATATCCTGTCCCTCAACTGGGATTTGTGCAAGGCTCTTCTCGTGATTGTACTGCTGATTTGGGGGAGAAAGCATAGAGGAAAGTACCATTTCTATCCCATTATATCAAGGATTTGTGACTTATGATTTGATTCCTTTTCTGTCTGTTGATGTTGACCTTGGTCACCTGGCTCAGCTTGTGTTCAGTTCGCTACTGAAAATTTCTCTTTTTTCCTCCATGTCAGTACTGTGATTTTTGGAAGGCTACCATTATGTGTGGTTCACATATAAGATGCGGGGAATTATGCTTCTATTGCTTTGGGAAGTGGCTGTATTTATTGGTCTGGCTCTGTTTTCTAGGGGGCACTATTCCTGGAACCCTTGTCAGCCCCCTTCTGACCTGCCCCTTCCAGCAGCGCAGGCAGGAGCATCCCTCGCTGCCCCTCCTCCCCGCCTGTCAACAGCTACCATTACAATCTCAATCTTTTCATTTTAGTCTTAGAAAAGCAAGAAGGGTCTAATTTCGAATAAAGTATAGACAGTCCTGGAGTTACAAGGCTCCAACTTGCAATTTTTTCTTTACGATGATAAAAGAATGATACATGGTTGGTAGAAACCATACTTTGAATTTTCATCTTTTCTAGGCTATTGATCCGCACTGTGCTGCTCTCTCGTGGTGCAAGGCAGTGGGGCGAGCCTCAGCTCACAGACAGCCGGGCAATTACCAGGGCAAACAACTGACACTTTGCAGCGTACCGCGTTGCTAAGCAGCTTAGTGTATTGAATGCATTTTCAGCTTATCATATTTTCAATTTACGACAGGTTTATTCAGCTGGGGAATGCTATCCTAAGTTCAGGATCATCTATACTGTCTTTTGTGTTGAATTAAATTAGGCCCTTGAATATCTTATATTGGGGCCTTTAATCAAAGCAAAATGCAAGTTTCGCAGTCAACAATTTGAACTGAGCTCTGCTCCTTGCTTGCTGTGTGATCTTGAGCAAATTTCTAAACATCTCTGAGCTTTGGTTTCTTCAACAGCAACAGAGGAGGGAAACAGAATTTAATCCATGGAGTTCTTGAGAGGATTCAATAAGATAATACTAATAAACTTAATTCTAAACCCAGAGATAACGAGTTAACCTTTGGGGAAACATTTTCCCTGAATGTGTCTATTAAAATGGAGATAAACAGAGATAAAGAAAGCCAGAAACACAGATATGCAGCCACAATCACAAATTGGATGCTACTGTGTATATTTTTTGTAGTCTGCTTTCTCTCCTTCTTAATGATCAACATCTGTCTTAGCTTGGGCTGCTATGACAAATATCATACTCTGAATGGCTTAAGCGACAGACATGTATCTCTCACAGTTTTAGTGGCTGAGAAATTCACAGTCAAGGCACTAATGCTCCGATTCCCGGTGCGAGCCGCCTTCTTGCTTTACGGGTGGCAGCCTTCTTGGTGGAAGACAGGGATCATCCCTCTGATGCGGCTTCTTACAAGTGATTCCATTCACAGGGCTCCAAACTCACTGGGAATTTGGACTTCAAAACACGAATTTGATGGGGCACAAACACTCCTAGACTCCCCCAGATTCATGTCCTCCTTGCATACGAAATATACCCGTTCTACCCCAGCAGCCACAGAATTCTTAATTCATTCCATCACTGTATTGTGTGACATCTGAAGTCTTATCTACATATCCTCTAAATCAGATATGGCTGAGACTTGAGGTTATGATTCATCCCAAAGCAAAATTCCTCTCCAATTGTGAACCTGTGAAAGCAAACAAATCGTGTGCTTCTAAAATATGGGGGCAGGGAGGGGGGAGACGTTACCGTTCCAAAAGGGACAGAGGAAGGAGTGTCGGGCTCCAAAAAACACAAAATCTAACAGGGTGAATTCTAGGAGATTTGAAAGCTCAAGAATATGGTTCTCGCTCTACTTTCTAGACTGGAGTGGAGGCCTCTCCTTCTGGATTCACTGAGGCAGACATTCACACTGCTGGCTTCGGGAGAGGTCTCTGGCTTGTGGAAATGGAGATGGTGGTCTCATCTTGTAAAATCCAGAAGTCCAGCAACCCTCCTCCCCGCCAGCCTTCCTCTGTCCCCTTCAGTTCGAACTGGCGCTGTCTCTGTGGGGATGACTGATCTGCAGGGGTTCTCATCGGTTCCCATCTCTGCACCAATGGACAGTCCACCGCGTGCTCAGTGCGCTCTTCCAAACACCCGCCGTCATTTCTTGAACTACAGACAGGCCGAAAACTCCAATTTACATTCTGATTCTGTTTTGCTCAACATTTCTTCAATTCATTTCTGTCTTCTTGAATTTTACTATTATTAGTCAAGAGGAACCAAGACATCACCTCTACCTTTTGCTTAGATATCGCCTCAGCCGAGGATCAGTTCTATCCCCTGCCAGTTTACCTTCCAGAAAACAACTAGGACAGCGATGGCGAACCTACGGCATGCGTGCCATGGTGGGCACTCAGAGCCCTCTCTGTCAGTATGTGAGCTGAGTCACCCCAGCATCGCCCCAGGAGCCGAGCATCAGATATTGGCACTTTGCAATAACTAAGTGGGTTTTGGGCTGCAATTTGGGCACTTGGTCTCTAAAAGGTTTGCCGTCACTGTACTAGACCAGGACCCAAGTTCCTTGCTGCTTCGTATTTCCAGTTTCCCAGACATGTTCCTTATTTCCACCCAAGCCATCATCAGAATGGCCTGCATTATGCATATTTCTGCCTCATTCTGTTCATGATTATGTTTGTGTTGTTTACCAAAACAAAGTCTTTCTCTCTCTCTTCATTTCTTCCTAAGCCCTCACAGAATTGCCTTTAACAATCCCTTCAAGACAATCTAGCTTCTAGGATGTACTTCAAAACTCCTCCGGCTTGGCATGGTGGTGCACTTCTGTAGTTCCAGCTCTGGGAGGCTGAGGCAGGAGAATCAAAAGTTTGATCCCAGTCTGGGCAGCTTGGCAATTTAGCCAGACTCTGTCCCCAAATAAAATGTAACAGAAAGAGCTGGAATGTAGATCAGGGCAGAGGCCTGTGACTTAATCCCCAGTAATGCAAAAAGCAAGCAAACAAACAAAAACCAAACCAAAACAAACTTCTTCCAGCCTCTGCCCGGTTACCCCATTCCGAAGCCAGTCCTCAAGTTTAGAAATTTGCTATCCTTCTATGATATTATTTTGAGTTGTTGCATAGTAATCTATAAAATGACGTAACTTCATTTATTTAGACATTTAGTTGATTCTCAAATTTTCACAAAGTTCACTCTGTGATGGCCCTCTTTCTATCCAAAGTTTTCTCATATTCCTGAATATTTCTGTGTAAGAATTCTTGGTGAGGAAATGTGTCAAAGTCACATACAGAGCAGATTCCCTAGCTTTATAAAACCACATGAGCCCTAGAATCTTTGTGATAAATTATATTCCTTCCAGCTATGAAAGTGTGTATAGCTGGACTCTTCCATCATACCTTATATTTTGTTCTACTATACCTTTTCCTTTTGATAAGAGAAAAATTATATTTATTATTTTAACTTATATCAGTGTGATTACTAGTTATTATTCAGACTCTTTCCAGCCACTTTGCCTGGAAACACAGGCTTGCTGGACATGCTGTCGGCCATTAAAGCTGACCACATGTCTTGCTGCTTTGTAAAACAGGTTTCCTTCTTACCATTGTTACATTATTTTCCTCAGCATTTACTACCCAACTCCTAGGCAAGGGTCATAGTACTGTAGGTTTTACTTACAGCAGTACTCTACTCCTAGACACTGATTTTTGTGTTGGTTGGTGCAACATCAGATGTTACAACAAACCAAGGAATTTCAGTAGTTTAACCCAATAAAAGTTATTTTTCCTCACAGTCAATCCAGTGTAGGCATCGTCTGTGTGGTGACTCGGGCCTTGGGCCCTTGCTACCTTTCCTTCTGCCACGTTCCGGGGGGCAAGGGGCCTTGCTTCCAGGCAGTGGCCAGCGGAGACGTGGAGGACTATCTGTGGAGTTTCCGGGCCGGGCATGGAAGGGGCGGACCCAAGTTCTGATCACAGCCCACCAGCCAGAGCTCAGTTGTGATTATTCCAGGACAAAGGGACGAGGGTGTCTCCTAGTTAAGTGCTGGGTGGGAAGAAGGGACAGGCTTCAGGGGACGCATGGCGGCTTCTCTGCTGAGCACGTACAGCATGAGGAAGAGTGAGCAGCAGGCCAGTGATTCTATAGCATGCTGGTCTCTGTAAGGGACCTGGGGATTCACCCTTGTAGAGGTCTGTGTGTTCTACCACAGAACAGAGGGAGGGCAGGCCTTTGTTTGAAATGCTGGGCCACTGCACCATTTCCTTGGGGACAATTTCTGAAAGGACAGAGGCAAACCCAGGACGACCTCCATGTGTACTTGCTTCCAGTTCTTGGTGGCTGCAGAGAGCTCAGAGGATCCTCCCTTCTCCACCCCCCACCCCAACATAGCTGGGGCCAGGGAGCTGGTACTGCCAAACCCCAGGGAAAGTATATCACGGTGAGGTGCATTTAGGACTTTGTCAGACCAAAAGCCACTTCTTCAGGAACACCCAGCAATGATGGCTCCCTCCGAAGCAGGACTAGAGCACCTGCGTTTGGGAGAGTGATCCCAGAAAGCCCAAAGAAGGAAGTGTGGGGAGTAAACTAGGGAAGGGAGAAAGACCAGAAGCAGGTTTCTACTGGGGACAACAGAGACTGAATCTGAAGAGGGATCTTCTGGGAGACCAGGGGGCACATGTTTTCTTATTGTCCCTCTCAAATCCAGGGACGTTTGGGCACCTTTCCAATAACTCCCTTCCCGATCGGCTGGGGCCCGGCCCTGGAAGCAGATTCCTTCCTCTCTCCCATTTTCAGGCTGTATTTCTAAGTAGTCACATGAGCTTCTGGGACAGAAAGAAGACACATAGAGGCACGTGGAGGGGGAAGCTGTTAGCCTGCCTGGGGCAGGACCTGCCCATGGCCGCAAGAGCACCTGGATGTGCCTGGGGAATGGGGGCACCTGCTGCAGCCGGGCAGGGCACAGGCAGCAGGAAGCCAGGACCTGGACATGGCAGGAGTTGTCAGAACCTGTCGAGCTGAGCTCACTAAGAGTTACAAACTCCCGTGAGATCTTTGAAGCAGGAGACCAAATTCTGGGTGGTGAATCAGGCACCGTTGAAGGAAGAGGCATCGAATCTGCCGCTGAGGACGGGGAGGATTGATCTTAGGGGAAGTACATTTGTGGACAAAGCCAAGGAGAATTGAGGAGGGGGAGAAGAAAGGGGATGAGATCAAGATTGACAGGAAGCTGTCACAATATTATCGCTCCTGGGGAGGTAGACAAAATCTTTAATCCAGGTGTGATGTCAAGGCTAGAGGAAGCCAGGTCAAGCATTTTCTTTTATGGTTATTATTATTATTATTTTTTGAGACGAGTGTCTCTGTATGTAGCCCAGGCTGGCTTCGAACATGCCCAGTGATCCTCCTGGCCTCAGCTGCCCCAAATGCTGGGATTACAGGTGTGCACCACTACACCTGGTTTAGATGCACTTTTTGACTTAACGACATTTTCAACTGACAAGGAGTGAGCTGGATATCACCCCATTGTAAGCCTAGGAGCATCTGTAATGGTGTCATTGCCAGGTGTCTGCAGCACTCTGTTCATTCCACCCTCAATCCGTATCCCTCATTCACTGTTTTCATTCATTCAACAACTATTTATTGAACACTCATTTTGTGCCTGGCACTGCATCCATTTATATGGTGGGAATACAATAGAGGAGAAACAGGAAAACAAGACACAAACAAGATCATGTAAATAAAATACTTAGTAGGTCAGATAAGTGGTGCAGAGGAAACTAGGCAGGGAGGGAGGCAAGGAGTGCAGTCTGGGGAGAAGGGAGGTTGTTTTATTTTTGTTTTGTTTCGGTGGTACTAGGGATTGAAATCAGGGTCTTTGCACTGAGCTCCATCCCCAACTCCCTTTTTAAAATTTTGAGACAGGGTCTTGCTAAGTTACCCAGGCTGGTCTCGAACTTGTGATCCTCCTGCCTCAGCCTCCCAGTGTGCTGGGATTACAGACCCGTGCCACCATACCTGGTTGAGGTTGCTTTAAAAAATTTTTTTATTAACATGTAATAATTACACATACTTATGGGAAAGTTGGGATGGGGAAGGAAGGGGGAGAAAGGAGGGCTTCTATTTTAAAATGAGAAAGGAATGGCTGAGCAAACCCGGAGGGAGTGAGGAAGAGGGTCTCGTGGCTCCCAGAGGGAAGAGTACAGTGGCAGAGACCCTGAGCAGGACCTACCTTGCATGGTCTGGGCCGACAAGAAGCCAGGCATAGCATGAGGTCAGACAGTCAGACAGAGCAGGCCGCCTGCAAGGTAAAGGCCATAGTTTTCGCTGGAGCCCTCTGAGACTGGGGCCTCTGAAATCCACGGAGGCGATTTGTCTTCTGGTCTATCTGTGCCTGTGTGTTTACCTTTTTAGGGGGAGCTGAAGACTGAATCCAGGGCTTGCACATGCTAAGCACACACAGTGTCCAGAGCAGCATTCCGCCCTCTGAATGTTTACATGCTAAAATACACATTTTATT
This sequence comes from Hystrix cristata, assembly GCA_004026905.1. Lineage (NCBI taxonomy): Eukaryota > Metazoa > Chordata > Mammalia > Rodentia > Hystricidae > Hystrix > Hystrix cristata. Next base: position 4,274 of record PVJO010002749.1, on the reverse strand, counting down.
ATGAATTTAGTTTTATTTCTGGTGTCTATTTTAGATCAAGCAGGATATGATTTGCTTTTAAAAAATCATGAAAGCAGGTCACAATATGTATGAATTCTGTTTCTTTTTTGTTTATTTTGTTTTTTGAGACAGAGTCTCATTGTGTAGCTGAGGGTGGTTTCAAAATTGAGATGCTCTTGCCTCAGCCTCCTGAGTGCTGGGATCGCAGGAGTGTTTCTGGATTGTAAAGAAAGATTAAACCATATTGCCACTAACCAGGCAGCTGGAGTCCCCCAGGGCAGAGAGCTCTGGAGAGGTCTCTGTAAAGGTCTTTGTAAGGACTGTGGGTTTGCCCTTTCATGCTGTGAGGTTTGAGCAGAGTCAAGCAGACGAGTGACCCTGTCAGACAAGATTTGAACAGTCCTTGCTGGCAGCTGCTGGAGAGCAGTGGGGTCACTGGAGAAGCCGGAGGCCAGTTAGGAGGTCCCAGCGCTGACGGGACTCAAGGTGGTAACAGTGGAGAGATTCTGATACAGTTACGAAGGGAGGCCGCTAGGGTTTCCTGAAGGCCTCAGAGGGTGTGAGAGAAAAGGAGGAGTGGAAAAACGTGAGCAGTGGAAGATGCAGGTGGCGTTCCCTGAGAGGGGAACCCTGTGCCAGAGGTTGGGCACCAGCTACGTGCCAGGCACAGGGACTTTCCAGGTCTGAAGTGGAACACTGAGTAAAGAGCTCACGAGGCCGGAAGCTGAGGCCAGCAAGGATGTTGGACACAGACCAGAGACCCTCCAAGCAGCGAGCAGGGTCTGAGGTCTTGGTCCTCTTTGAGACCCACTCACGACATGTTTGGAACTGCATATGGGGTGAGCAATGATTTCCTGTCTCTCATTCCCTGGGGCATTAAAGACAAAATGGAATGAAAGTCCATTCCGATGTGCAGCTATAAAATTGCTAGAGTTACTCTACTGGTTTAGACCAGAGTCTCTTTCAGTCCACGTAAAATATTCTTAGAGAGCCAGGCATGGTGGCACATGCCTGTAATCCCATCACCCTGGCAGGCTGAGGCAGAAGGAATGCATGTTTGAGCCCAACCCAGGCAACTTAGCAAGACCCTGTCTCAAAATAAAAAATAACAAAAGGGCTGGCGATGTAGCTGAGCAGGGAGGCCCTGAGTTCGATCCCCAGCACAGCGAATAAATGAAAGAAAATAAATAAAATATTCTCATAAGACTGTAGCACCTCCAGGACAGACAGTGTGCTTTAATCTTTGAATCTGCAGAGCCTGGCTCCTGGAAGACATTTGTGGAGTATTTGTTGAGTCAGTACACTTTTCATGGATTTCCTTACAATCTTAAAAATGCATGTGTTTTTATGGCGCTGTAATCATAGTACCCAATTCATTTACTTCTTCATCTTTACTTACCATTTGATAATAATTATTTTTCCATATGTAGATTCTACATGAACTGTTATTTTTATGACTGTGCAATAATCTGTTGTATATAAATAAGCTATAATTCCATTATCCAGGTGCTCATTATTCAACATTTGTGATTCTTTTAATCTATCAAAATAATAAGACACTGATGAACATTTTACTTAATGTAGCCTTTTATGTACTTTTGAGTAGGGTGGTAAAAGCAGTTGGGCAGAGATGGTAGCAGATGTTATTAATGTACCTAATTGGTTTCTCTGCCTCTTTTGAGCTGGCAGACAATTTCACTTCCCAGCCTCTTTACCATCGGATAAAGCCATATAACTAGTTCTAGACAATAAAATGTGGAGGGAAGTTACAAGCAAAGCTTTTGGATGTGGATGTGAGAAATCCGTGCATAGTTTGCCATTCTGTCCTGTCGCCTGTCCAGGGAGACCAATGATGTCCCCAGTGGCAGCGTCCCCTCAACCTGAGTCCCTAGGTGAAAACCTTTTCTCTCTTCTGACAGAGATGGATATGTTGAGTGAGCAGCAAGGGAGCTTTTGTTATGGTAAACTATTTGAATTCCAGGGCTGATTTGTTACCACAGCTAACCTAGTCCACCCTGACTAATACAAAGACTTGAAAATGTGTGATGGATCAGAGTGCGTGTTGGCAAACTGCACAATGGTTGGTACACAGTAGGCATCCAAAAATATCTAATAATTTAATGAATGAATCAATGAGACTGGTCATTAATAATCCATAAAAATGCCAATTTCATTGCTTTACCAACAGCAGTGGATTTATCCTTAGGTTGATCTTGCCATTGTAACAGGCGTACATGTCATTTCAGTCATATTTAACTTGCATCTCTTTGCTTATTGGAGATGCTGGACATTTCTCGTCGGTTCTTAGCCATTTCTTATTTTGTGTATTTCCTCTATAGCTGTCATTCATTCTTAATTGTTTGTTGAATGCATCCACTGTGCTAGGTATTGAAGCCGTGGTGGCAAAAAATACTTTGCCATCATGGAAATTTTAATCAGGAAGGGAGGAAAAGTGGACGTATAAGCAAATACTTAAGTATTTTAGGCAATGGTAAGTGCTGTGGAAAACAAGGTCAAGTGAAGGGCTTGAAGGTTGGCGGGGTGTCTTCTCACAGGGTGGTCAGACAGGGAATTTCTGATGATGTCACTTTTGAGCAAAGGGGCTGAACCATGCTGATGTTGGGCGAAAGGGTAGCGCAGGCCAAGGCCCAAGGCAGGAGCATGCGTGACATTTTGGGGATACAGCAAGAAATCAATCTGGCTGAAGCAGAGTGAGGAGAGAGTAGTTGGAGGTCAGACTGAAGAGGTAGCAGCTAGAGCGTGTAGGATCTTGTAGTGTCCTTTGGCTTTTCTTTGGAGTAACATGGGAGCCACTGGGGGTTGTAGAGGTGCACAGGTGCACAGTGCCATGATATTGCTCACTATTTAAAAGAATCACCCTGACTTCTGTGTAGATAAGACAGCAGGGGAGCAAACAAAGAGCCAGGTAGAAGACTACTGCAGTATTCTGACAGGCGACAACAGTAACTCGGACCACAGTAACCCTGGGGATAAGTGAGGAAGGATCAGATTCTACATACAGTCTGTGGCGGAGCTAATGGGTTTTGATAATAGATTGGACATGGGGATGGACTGAAAGAAATAAAGGCATCAAGAATGACTTTAAGATTTTGTCTTCAGTAACTACAAAAATGTAGTCGCCATTTACTTCATTGCTTTGTTGAACCATGTTTGGTATTTGCAGTGACTCCAGAGAATTCCATGTTAGAAATCAAAGAAATAAGGTGAGCAAAGTGCTTTGTTTCTGGATCCAGGGTAGGTTGTGATGCTCTTAAGTCAGTTACAGGCTGCTCATCACTCACGGCCTCAGTGATTGGTTCAGGAGTGGGTGAATGACCTCGGATGGGCCAATCAGAGGCCCAGGATTTTCATCCAAGACTTAGGAAAGAGGCTTCTTTTGCAGACGTGAGCCTGGGAGCATTTTAAGTGCATCTTCTTGCCGCTTTCTTCTGTTGAGAACTAGCCTTCAGATGATCTCAACATCATGGCGAGCAAAAAAAGCGAGGAAAAGGAAACCAGGTCTTTTGGGACCTGTTTGAGGCCTACGTCCAACCTCCCCTGAAGCCCACCCAGAGAGCGTGCAGTTGCACGAGCCCCACATTCCTTTTTATTATTCACACCAGTTTGGTCTGTGTTTTCTGTTCCTTGCTACTAAGCGCGTTCTGATGACTAGAAGCAGCGTCAGTGTAAGTGCTGTCCACAGTTCTCAGGCCCAGTGCTCTTGCCCCCTGCAATCTCAGAACACAGGAAACAGTCAGCCAGAAAATCTGCAAACCATTTGGGGCTGCGGATTGGAGGGTTACATCATGCTCTGTGAGAGGAAAGGCTGCCACCTGAGCATACGCTGTCCAAAATCCTGGAGGAAAGGACCCCAAGATCGGCCGCTTCCCTAGAAATGAAGGCCTGAGTTCTTCCTGATACAGGGTCTTTCACAACTTGCTCCCAGACACTGAAGCATTTATAGTCATGCCCACCAGTTGCCAGAAGCGCAGTGTCTGAATGCAGAGTCTCCACTGTTACTGACGTCCTACTGCAGCGTCTGTTTCCGAAAATCCTTTATCAATTTGTGCTCCTTGCAAGGCAGCTTACGTCCACCGTGAGCAAGATGGACTGTAGAAATGAGACCATCTGTACTTTCCTTTGACTTCTCCAAGGCTGGTGAGCCTAAAGGGGGTCCCAGGGCTGAGATCAGCTGGCAGCTACAGGTGCTGTGTCCACAGTGTCAGCCAAGCCTCTGCACGGGAAGTCCCTTGAGACCTTAGAGGGTTGCGACA